>LGRX02032664.1:0-183906 GCA_001247695.2 Cymbomonas tetramitiformis | reverse complement strand
ATGCTGTATTTATATTGGTTTTCCGCGACCACGCGCCACCAATTTATTCTCGTTCGTTATTTGGAGTGTCGTCCGCGACATCCGCAACCTTTCGCCCGTCGTGCATAAATAGGCTTCCTCTCATTTCTTTAATCGTTTCGGGACATCGTCGCTATCGCCGCCATTTCGCTTTCACAGTCTTTCACCACCGAGAATAATGCACGCCGCACCCGCCTCGTTTCGACCAACGACGACCACCAACGACGTCCACCCCGTTGCGGCGTCCACCTCGGTCCACGGGTCCCCCTCTCCCGTTTACAGCCCAACCTCTCCCGAATATTCTTCGGGCTTTTGTAACTCCGAGTACCTCGCTCGACGCTTGAGCGAGCGATTGCTGCATCTCCAGAAAGAGCTCGTGATCGGGAAGGACACCGACATTAACTTAGCCGGGTGGAAATACGTCCCCAGAAGCCCCGCCACGGTGTGCGGAACCGTCTCCGAGGCGGAGGACAAGCTGACGCAATTGGGGTCCGAGGCGTGCAAAACAATCCTGGCGGGGAGCAAGTGCTTTCTCTGCCAAGGATACTGGGGGATGCAGCTAATCTGCGCAAATGGCCACACCATCTGCGCCTTTTGCGAGGCCGAGCCGATTTCCGCAACTCTGACACATTGCGGTATATGTCACGAACCCCGCCTGAACTGCCAAATACGTCTCCCCGCGGTCTTCGAGGATATGTACGCGAATCTGCGAGACCAAAGCTGCCCGTTGTGCACGGACGACAAGGCGCGCAGCGTGAAGGAGCTGTTGCAGCACGTTCACCGCTGCCCGGCGGTGGGCGCGGTCGAAGAAATCCGGACCGACAGATTTGCTCTTATGGCCACGCGCGAGCGGTGGGAGAAGCAAGCGTGCGCATCACTCGGGCGCCCGGAGTTTATCGCCGCGATCGAGGAACACGTCGAGAAGGTGAAAGCGATCGAACGTCGCGAACTCGACGTGGAGATTTCTAGATTGAATTCGAAGGTTCAAGACTACGCGACACTCAATTCGGAACTCGAATACGACCGCGCCGACTTGAACAAGCTGATCGCGGAGTTGCAGGCGGCGAATTGCGAACTTCGAAAGCGCGCGCTCGAAGGGAGGCCGGACGTAGATGGCGACTCCGAGCGGGGGTCGGAAAAGGCTAAGAGATCGCGCCGGGAAGAAGCGCGCGCGGCGCTAGAGGTGTAGCGGTAAACGTAAACAGTTTTTAGTAATGAATAATCTGAAGGTCTGTTATGAAAGAGCGTGATTGCATTTTGAGCTAGCGAACGAATTCAAATGGGCATTGCGAGGCGCCCGTTAATTCGAATAGAGCTGTCTCGAGATCGGCAACTATACCGCTCGGTTCACGAATGTTCTCGGATCGCGCTTCGATCGCGGTAAGCGGTCGCTGCCATTATCAACAGATGTTGTTTGAAGGCGTCAAGATCGTTTTGGGTCTGCTGCCACGCGTTATTTAAATTGGCGCGATACGCTTTCGCTTCAGAGTTTTCGTGGTTTGTAACGAACTTTTCTTCCCGGGCATTCCAGTTGCATATATATTGCTTCAGAAACTCACTTCGGTGCCGAATACGCGCCCGACTAAGGTTACGATTCCGCTACGAGCCCCGCATCGGATTGAAAGAAGACGCACCGAAGGCGGGTTTCTTTACAAGAGGCTCAGTACGCCCACCGCTTACAGAATGCGCACCGAAGGCAGGTTTCTTACCGAGGTCGGGTGTCTCTACATGACTCTCATCGCTTACAGAACGCGCATCATTGGAGCGAGTATGCTCAAACGGAGCACGAAGATTTGGTGAGTGTACAACCGCCGACATTTTTGCTTACCGCGTACTCGCGAGGTATGCTCTTTCGACTGCATGGCTATCCGCATATATATACCATATATGAACGTGCGTGAGATCTAAAAAGCGCTTCTTTAACATACACTCATCGACGAATGTTATTAAAATGTGGGGTGAGCGTTCAAAGGCTGTTCGTTATCGCTCAGGTCTCGAAACGCGTCGGTGCGCATAGATCGCGATGCGTTCTCCAATGGGCACGCTGGCACTCGACACCGCAATACGAGACCAGTCTGCATCGCTCGCAGCGCATTTTCTTCGGACGCTCATCAACGTTTCCGCATCTCGCGCAGCATGTGCCGGTGTCCGTGAGCGTGAGTTTGTTGGAATCGTCGCGCCGACCAAATCGCCATCGGAATTGGATCTCGGGCGCCGGAGTATCGGGCAGTGACAAGATCGATCGAGCGCCCGGCGAGAGAGGAATCCGCGTTCGAATCGTATCGATCGACGCGCACCGACCCGCGAGGCGTAGTTGCGCGATGACCGCGTCCGTTCGGCGCGTCAACGCCACCAAGTTCGCCAATTCGCGAAATGTCGCGTCTTCCGACCGCCGTTCGGATTCGTTTGCGAGAAGACCGCGTCGGCATTGGTGTAGATCGCACAGTAATAGTACGATGTCCGGTTTATGTCGCGCGGTATAGATGCCGCCGTCGAGAACGGCATCGCGGTAGGCCTTGGTCCGCGGGCATCGCGCGGCGTAGCGCGCGGCGAGGTGATCGCAAAACGCCAACGTGATGGGGTGCATGGCTCGAAGCTCGACCCGCTTCGAAAAAAAAATGGAATGTACGTTCTCGAGCAACGTCCAGCTCTCATCGTCGGACGGTTCCGGGTCGCCCGCGACGCGCTGGAAAACATGCGACACGCTCGCCGAGAGTTGGCACCACCATTCGCGCACCGCCTCCGAATCGACATTCGACGCTGTCTGCATGCTACAGTTGCAGACGTCGGTGACACTGGCGTCGACGCTCGTACGTTCTTTCGAATACGTCGTCGAGGAGCGGTTCGGGCACATCGCGGACGCTCGTCGATGATCGCTGATGAAATACAATCGCGTAACTTGTTGTAAATACACGCCGCTGTCGGGTGGATACGCGCGAACGGCCAATTTCCATCTTCGGTTCACCTGATATGCGTCGTCTGACCATCGCATCGTGGTATTTTTTGCTTCGCTTCAGTTGCGACATCTCATCTTCGGTCATATCGCGGAACTGAATTTGCAGATTATAACTGTTCTGAGTGATGCTCGGAATCTCTTCGTCCTGGGTTTAAAATACAGTTCGATGTCTACCATGATGTCACTTCCCATAAAACTACTCGAAACTACGTCATCTTTCGAATTATCACCATTCGTTTATAAGTTTGTGGTGAATATGCACTTTTGGTGTTTTCGTCGAGCTCCTACCAAGTGATCGCGCAGGTAACGTGGTCCGGGTGCAAGTATCGAACATATTTGTCAGGATTTGCCGATATCTTAATCGAGAACTTTTTTAAATCGGCGAGGAATTCAGTCACCGCGGGCATCACCTCGGCGTCCAAGGGCAGTAACGCGAACATCTCTTCGTTGTAATGAAGCGAATCGCCCGATGTTCCGATCAGCAATTCGATTAAACGATCTTGAACGAGAAGGCTCGGAACGACACACTCCTGCGAGACGGTAGCGTTTCGGTAACCGTGGGGGGGATTTTCGAAAGCGAGAAACGACGATGAGGTATAAACAACGGTACACGAATACGCGATCACCTTGTGACACACCCACGTGTGTTTCATCGCCATGGCGTCGGTGGTGTGTTGATCGTTGGAATATAATTGATGTATAACGTTGTTGAAGTGCATCATGGTCAACGCGCTTTCGAGCTGCGAATCGCTCTCGCTCCATTCGCGACCGCAGTCTATGACGTTCAAGAACTTGCGTAAGCCACGATCATCGTCGTCAAATCTGTCGCGATTGATACCATCATCCTGCGATCTCCAAATGTATCTTTTTAAGAAGCGTCGCGAGGGAAACACAGTACAGGGAAACGCGAAGATTTTTTAGACTTACCGAAGGGTACAACGCGCCGATAAAACCTCGCACGAACTTTTCGAGAATTCTCCACCATTCACCAAGCGTGTTTATGATCGGAATATCGACGTCGTCGGGATTGATACCCATCAGCCCGATCATCGTCGGAAAGTGGACCTGCGATTTGATTTGGTGCTCGTAGCGATGCGTAAGGCGCTCGATGCAATCTGGTGTGACGTTGCTCACGATCGACGAGATCGCGCCGGGAACTCGATTAGCCAACAACATCGATCCGATATTTACAGCGTGCGCCGCTCCCAGAGTGAGCGGTGTCACGAGAGGCGCGAGTTTGTGATTCTCGCCGACGTGTTCGAAGAACAAGTAATTCCATCGATCGGCCACTTGAGCGTGGACGACACCGAAATGAACATACCATGTGGCAAAGGTCATAAAGGATGATAGTATTCTGTTCAACTCCGCCTCTTCGGCTGATAAGTTGGACCCCACACAATTCAGATTTGCATCGAAATAGACTTCCGCGCCGTGCGAATAATAATGGTCGTCGACCGCCACCATAGCATCGGTCGGAATGGAGACGATAAACGCGATCGGTGAAATCTCCGTGAAAACGGGTCTTACGAAAGTGCATAGAGCGGTACGGCGCGCCCATATGGTGAACTGTTGGCGAGTGTTCGTGTAGTTTGTCAAAGCGTGCAGAACGGGATCCAAGCATCGCGTGTCGGCTCTCCATTTGTATTTATTTTGAAAAAATTCCACGCTGGGGTTTTTGTACGGAAGTCGATACAGATATTTATTGACGGCTAGGCTTACGGCGTTGGCTTGCAATTCGAACGCCGAAATTTCGTCGATAAATCGGTTCGCGTCGAGTCTTTCGTTGATCGAAAAAGGTAAGAAGCAAGTTTTGATACAGTCCCATGTTTTCCGTTGCGACATCGTTGTTGTTCCGGTATACGCGAATATCGCGGTTTTGAAATCGGAGATTTCGACACGCGCTCTCGATGTCATCTCCACGTTCACTTCCGTCATACATCCGAGAATTCGACGAAGCGCGTAAACGATCGTCTCCGTGTCATTCGTGATGGCGTTATCATCGATGCGCGACCTATCGACATCGAGATCGAGAAGTACCCGATCGGATCGCATGTGAGCGTTCTTTATAAAATGTCGGAAAAAAATCATGTCTCGCGCTTCGTTTTGACAGAAAAGTAGATCGCGGATGGGAGCACGTAAAACGAGCATCACGTCTTTGTCGTCTTTCGATATCGCGCGTGGTGTGTCATGAAATATTTCGAGTGCGTTCTGGCGGGCCGCATTCCGATCCAAATCGAGACCGTCGCGACGCCGACAGCGACGCCCGGGCGGCGTCGATTTCAGCTGAAGCACCGACATTACGGCGCGTCGGTAAAGTATCGACGTAAGTATTCACTTCGTATTAATATGCGCGCTTCACCAGATGGTCGAGAAAACAGCCGAATATGGCGTGATACCATCAAAATACAAATGGGTTCCAAGCGAAAAGCGTTAGATCGCGGGCGTACAGCCTCGAGGCGGATAGTATATTTGACGTTTTTTTTAATCGCGTTCTTGATGATGGCGATCGCTTTAACTCTTTCTATCACCGCCCACGCGAACAGGCATCGCGATTCTTCGACGAAACAATCTTCGCGCATCGTCCGTCGTGTTCGACCCGGAGGTTGACCGCATCATTCGTAAGATATTCTTTGTCGCTAACTAAAAGGTAGGTGTTGTATATGTATATATATACATATACATACCGGCGAACATATACGCATCGCGACGCACCCGTGAACAAAAAACTTCGTCCGGTATTGATACGCGGATTATTCAGATCGATAACGGAGTGCGAATCATGTGTTATAAGAAAAAACGGTTCAAACGCGACGGCGTGAAGCGGCTGATATATTCGACGTTATTTTTGACCGCGTTATTCGCGATAACGGTGGGTATATCTCTTTCTGTCACCGCTCACGCGAGCGGTCATCGCCGGTCTTCGACAAAAACTGCATCATTTCCGGCGTCGGTGGTAACGCCATCGCCACCGCCACCGCCCTCTTCACCATCACCATCACCATCACCATCACCATCACCATCGCCACCGCCACCGCCACCTCCATCGCCATCTCCATCGCCGCCGCCGCCATCGTTATCATCCGATTCTTGCGGACACCAATTTTCAACCTCCCAACCGAAATCGCGCACCGAATTCAACGGCTGCTTCTCGTGGAGTTTTTGGGATTTAACTCTGAGGACGTACGCGATCGACGCCGCGACGAGAAAGCCTGCGACGAATAGCCCTCACATGTGTCTCGATGATCCCAACGTGAAATCGATCTTTTGGTATATCGACGCCGAGGACAACCGGTATGTAGGTGCCTGCGAGAAATTCGAGGGTCATACGCACACCTGCGTCATCAACGAGGTGCGAGGCACTCGCGAGTTTTCCGAGTTTTCTGAGTTTTCCGAGTTTTCCGAATTCGCGAATCGACGAATTGTCGACGGTGGTGTGAACAGGAATGTCGATATCCGATGGGTGATCGGTCTTACGCGACGACGGCCTCGCCCGCTCCCGCGTGTGAGGCGGATAGCGATATGTGCCGATTCTATTCGACGTTTAGAGACACTGTCATGTGCTCGGAGAGTCCCAATATGTTCAGCCTCGGTGGCGAATACGCATGCTTTCATCACGGAAACCGTATCTCCATGAGCGCCATCTGGTCCGGAAGAACTCCCGACTACGACAATACCACGGTCGCGGCGATCAAGTTTAACACGACCTGCGCCACGTCCGGTTGCACCGCGAGCATGTCGCCGCCGATATCGCCGCCGCCACCATCCTCCTCAGCGCCGATACCACCGCCACCGCCATTGCCACCACCATTGCCATCGCCACTGCCACCGCCACTGCCACCGCCACCATCGTCGTCATCTGATTCTTGCGGACACCAATTTTCAACCTCTCAACCGGAATCACGCACCGTGTTCAACGGCTGCTTCTCGTGGAGTTTCTGGGATTTAAATATGAGGACGTACGCGCTCGACGCCGCGACGAAAAACCCCATATTGAACGCGCCACGCGCATGTCTCAGCGATCCCGAGGTCACGGCGATCTATTGGTATATCGACAAGAACAACCAGTATGTAGGTGCCTGCGAAGAATTCCCCGATTCCACGAGCAAGTGCGTCATCGACAAGGTACGAATCGCCGCCGAGTTTACCGAGTTTTCGAGGTTTCCGAAGTTGCGCATCACCGAATCGTCGACGGTGGTGTGAGCAGGACTGCCGATTTCCGATGGGCGATTCGGAGTACGCGACGACGGAGTCGCCCGCGCCACCGTGCGAAGCGAATAGCGACTTATGCAAATACTATTTGCAGACAATCGACACCAGTTGCTCCGAAAGTCCCAACATGTTAAACAGCAGCGTACATTTCGACTGCTATCTTCACAACGAGCGTCTCCCCATGAGCGCCATCTGGGCCATGAAAACCCCCCGAGATGACAATACCACGATCGCGGCGATCAAATTTAACACGACATGCGCCACGTCCGGTTGTACCGCGAGCATATCGCCACCACCACCCTTACCGCCTTCCGCGGGCACTTGCGACGAGGTGCGTGGGGATTTATGCCAGGTTTATTCCAGGTTTTGCCAGGCCTATACATAATGATAAGCGAATGTAAAGTTGGTGGAAACGTGGAAATGTTTTCTGGGGTTGCGAGGTACTGTAGGCAATCTTTACGTTGTATGCGTATATTGCTTGCGTTTGCGACAGGGCGTCGTGCGAAATCAATTCTGCCAGACTCCGAATCTTCGCATCGATGACAAAGGCTTACCCGACGTCACCCCCGGCAAAGCATTCGTAACATTTGCAGACTCTTCTTGGAAGGTGGTGAAGTACGAACACGATATCCTCGTCGGCGCAAACGCCCCGTCCACTTTGAACGTGCTCTACGACACGGATAGCGTGCGGAACACGCCGTTCGCGATCAATCTGGGAGAGGCGCAAATATCGTACACGGCGCCGAACTGTAACGCGAAAGGCTGCACCGAAAATACTTTTTACCGAGCGTGGGGTGACGGTACGTTGTGCGACGACGGGTCCGACGCTTCCGCGTCCGCTTCGACATGCAACGTGACCGTCAATATCAGCCCGACTTACAATCGCGAAATCGAAATTTTCGTCTGCGTGATTCATGACGCGGGCGGCGTTAAAAGTTGCCACGCGCGCGATCACGCGTACGATAACTCGTCGGTCGCCGCGTCCGCCCCGCCCGTGAATACGACGAGCGCGGCGTATCACTACTGCCAAAAAGATTTAGAAAAGCGACGCAACGTCTTTTCCACTTCCTACGAGGCTTTGTACAAAACGTGCAACTCCACGTACGCCGCGCCGTGCGAGTTGAAATCGATGGATCTGAATGCCGTCTGCGACGGACCTTACGTACCGGCCGCGCTCACGGGGCATTCTGAATTGAGCCGATATTGCGCGTATCCGATGACGGCGAATGGGATCGATCAAGATGGCATGCGATATTTTACGATCGTCAATAATTGCAGTCGCGCGATCTCGATCGTATTCGACACGGTCACGAATTACCCCGAATTCTTTTATAACGAAAGTCGCCCCGATTGGTTACCGGGTGATGAAGGTGCGTTTTTCCGATGTTACACCACTCGTTTTCAATTCTAAACCTCAAAACTTTCATCGAACGGAACGCGCAGGTGGAGTTCTGTTGGATCCTCACACGAATGCGACGACCGTCATTTCGGAAAAAGCGGACGCAAGTCGTTTGAGTATCAAATACGGCTGCGACAAGCTGGAGAATTTGGTGAAGGGCAATCGCATGACGAACGGCATCGCGGCTTCGAATGTGGATATCACATACGTTAGCTCCGACACGTTTTGCGAAAGTGGCAACTGCGCGTCCGCGCCCGATGCGAACACCTGCGGGCGATTCGCCAAAAAAGATAGTTACGGTGTATATTCGCAAGAGATCGCCACGCCACCCGGAACGCTGTTCGAATATTCTTTGTGCTACAGCCGAAGAGCGAGAGACATTTGCTACGCTGCGCGCACCTACACCGATCACGGTGAGACTTTGACGATGGGTACCGCGGATGGCGATCGTTGCGACTATCACACGGGCGACGCCGACGTTTTCGACTTTTCGCACGTGAATGGCGCGGATACGATCGGCTTTTTATTCGAAGTCGCCAATTATTCAAAAAGCGCCGACGCGAGCGCCGACACTCGCGAATGCGAGTCGGTCTTGGTGCCGACTTTCGACATGCATCGATGCCCCAAAATGCTGCGCGTAAAAAAGTACACCAGTCGCGCGGGGTGGACCGACGAATGGAAACCTCACGCGCGATATCTGGATGCCGAGGAAACCGGCGCCTGTATGAATCTCGTCGATTTTGCAAAATCGAACCCGGGAATAGATACCGCGAACGGAGTGGCGACCTCCGTCGCCTTCTACAACGCCCTGCTTCCGTATTACGGGTGGGCGCATCTGAACGCCACGACCCCGTGCAAGAACCAATTCGAAGGAACACAATGCTATCACGTTTTCGACCGAAATAACCGCTCGCTATTCCGCCACGAATATTATACGCACCTGGTGTCGTGCGATACGGTGAACACGAAGTACGCCAACGCATCGTGGACGTGCCCAACCGGGTTGGGAGAGTACGAAGAGGGTACGCGGTTTTTCGTATTTTGTATAGCGTTGTATGGTTTGCTGGTAAACAATCTCACGTGTCTGGTTGCCCGTCGAGCAGGTAATTTATTTGGATGCACGCCCGTGGGCCGAACGAGGCGTGACGATTACTCGGTGTGCTACCCCGGTGATTTCCCCGTGCTCACCGACAAGCGCGGAATTCGATACAACTCCAGTCGAATAAAAGACACCGTGTATAACAGCAGCTACTTCAACGCTTACAATTATCAGTTCGACGACATATCCTCCACCAAGACTTGCCGTTTTTCCGATTTTAAACTTACGTTATGCCCGAGCGAATCTGGGCAAGAATCGACGCCACCCCCTCTTTACATTCCCGAAAATCTTTCGACGCCATGCATGCTGGCTTGGCGTGATGACGAAGCGCCTCGTCTTGTGTATTACACGCTTTCGGCTGCGCGGTACGCTTCTGGAAGTGTCGAGGCAGCATCATTTTTTTCTTTTTCGGACTCTTTCTCTCTCTCTTTCTTTCCGTTGTTTGCGTTTGATAGCGGTGTCGTTTTTGATGAGCAGGGCGAGTCGGATCGATTCCAGCCAGCAAGTTTTTGAATTTCAAACGGCCTCCACGCCGATCATTCATTATTCATGCGTGAACGCCGTCAACGGGGACTCTAGCAATTGCGCGGCGCCGGTCACGAAGACTCCCGCCGGCATACCGGTTTGCACCTACTACGATAAATAGCAAACGCTCCCATAATGAAACGAACCAGCAAAGAAATTGGGTTTATATAGAAGCGTCGACTCACTCAAATATCACCAGTATGGATGATGGTCGTCGATCGCCCATCGATTGCGAAAGTCGGATTGTGAATGCGAGACTCCATTCGGCGAGCGATATCGTCGCGTTCGATCGATCGATCTCGAGCGCTCCCCTTCGCTTATTCGTCTCCCCCCCTCCCCCCACCCACACACATACCTGCCTGCTGCGCAATGCGTTTAAAAGCGTACACACCCTGGCGAAATGAAAGCTGTGATACGAGGCGATCGACGAGATTTCGACGCGATTCATCATCAACAACACAATAGCGCGCGCAACCCATCTATGATTGATACGACATGAAAAAATCCATCATCCAATTATTTTTTGGTCCCTAGCAAAACAGGTGTCGCTTGATCGCTTCGCGCGTGATCGTTTTTGAGTATCTTCGGTAGTTTTCGGACGCGCGTCTCGAAAGGTATGCCTGCGAGAAATTCACACGCGCGATGTCAGCGAAACACCGAAAATGCTTTCACCGAAATTGCTTCCACCGAAGCGCGGGCACTCACCTCCATTAAACACGCGCGAAAATGGATCGCGTGCCTCCCCATCGCCGAAAGAAATCCGCGGATCAACGTGATAATTTCGTCCTCGGTCACGTAAACGTCGTCACCGTCTCCGCTTCCGCGAGTAAAATTCCCATCATAACGAAATGAAATCGGAGCTGAGATGTTCCGCGCGTCGCGCGCGATGATTCCGCAATATTTCGCGTAATTGAGACACGCGTTCAGATGGTGGATGTTCTTGACGGGCTGGAAATCGTATGTACGCAACAGACGTACGTAACACGATCGCAATAAGCGATCGTAGTATCTTCTTTGATACAATACGGCGAAGCCGTGCAACGCGCGGCGTAAAAATATCCGATGCGCGATTTGCGATACATCCAATTCGAATCGCCCGACGCGATCATTGCTCGCGATGCGAAAAGCCAGTATGTGTATGGCGTGGTCAACTTCGGGTAGGCTTCGATGAGGATTCGCAATCACGTCTCGCGGATCAGCGTCCACGAAAAACGCTAAACGTGTGGCATCGCAATCGTTACGAATCTCGCGTACTCGCTGCATCGACCAACACGCGAGCAATCGACCTTCCCGTTGCTCCAGCAGTTTCCGGATGCGAGTGAGCTCGCCTCGCGCGTCGTTGACTCGGAACTTCAGTAAATCGCACGCTGATGAGAAGACACCCCCGATCAATGAATTTTCGCGGCGATTTCACGGGATTCCACATGCGACGGCGAACTTGCCACAAAAACTCACCTCTGCAACGCGCATCCACTTCGATTCGCGCGACGCGCGGCTTCGCGTCGAACTCGTCGAAAGGGATGCCGATCGTATCGAGGTCGGACGCCGACGCGTGCACCGGTAAAATGAGCCATTCGCGTATACGAAACGAGCGATCGAAATCTTTAGAAATGGCGGTGTCGAGCATACTTTTCGTTGGCGAGTTGCGATTTGTGATGGACGGGTGTGAAAATGGTAGATATGAATCAAGCGATATCAGATCAGATCAACCGTGAAGTCGCGGATATCACGGTCGGGGAGGATCGCCGCGACGAGTCTGAAACTCTCGAGAGTAAATAGAAAATCGAGGGTGGGCCGATATCATTTTTTACTTTCGAGCGCCTCGAGATGACTTGCTTCGTTTCTCAAGTTTCCCCAAAACAAAAAGCGCGGTCGGCGCGCCGCGGCGGCGATCGCGCCCGCGAAAAAGGTGAGCGGAAACGACGATTGATCGATTACGATGATTTTTTACCGATGTTGATCGATGTACGATTTTGTGAGCAGGACTCTTCCGCCTCGACCTCGTCGATCGCCTCGGACACATCGCGCGCGAGGTAACGAAAGCCGTTTTGAATTTTTTCGCGTCGGGACGAGGTCGAGGACGCGCCTGATTTTTCGCGTGCGCGACTGTCGCAGGTCTGTCGTAATCATCTCGGGGTATCGGAACGATCGAGGATTCGAAAATTGCACACGTCTCTGGGAAAGTTGCCACGGTGAGAATTTTCACAACACCTTTTTGCAAACCTTTTTTTGCAAAACTCTTCACGAGTATTCTTCACGTATTTTTCAATTTTTGCAGAAAAACTCAAACGAGAGTGATGCGGACGCGAGTTGGCGATGGCGATAGCGACGAAGCCCACTCGTTGCTGAATTTGGCCATGATCACGCCCGGGAATTCGCCGACGTTGTGGACGGCGCTCGTCGATTACGGCGCCGATGTCGACGAGGAGGCGTTGCTCTCCGAAATGTGCGCGCGGGGGAACGCTTCGGCCGTCCGGTATTTGCTGGCGCGCACCGAGGAACCGACGACCGCCGGAGATTCGCGTCGCTTTTTGCGGGTGTCATCCGATCAGATGCGCAAGGCCATCCGATCGGGTTCGGATCTGACGGTGGAGCACGTGGTGGGGTACGTTACGCGCCGTCGCAAGGGGATGACACGAGCTGAATGGATGCGGAAACGGGTCGATTGTCTCCCTTTACATGAAGCGGTGCGCTCGGGTACGCGGGCGATGTTGGTGGAGATGTTGCGAGCGGGGGCGGACACGCGTTCGATCGATGAGGTACGCGTCTTCGGCTTCGGCTTCGGTTCAAGTTCCGCGTATTGTCGCTTCCATCGCGTGAATACGAGTTACACGGATGCGTATGAGTACGCTTCGAATTTGTGCGCATCAGGGGATGATGATGCACACGCCGTTGCAAGAAGCGACCGCTCGCGAACGCTGGGATATGGCGGCCGCGTTGGTGGCGTTCATGAACGAGGACGATGTGGTGCGAGATTGGGAAGGTCTACTCGCAGAGCGCTCGTCGGTCTCGCCTTCGACATCACCATCGCGCGTGGTAGATTATTATGCTTGCATCGCTCCGCATCGATCTCTCACCGATTCCGAGATGCCATAGGTCCGCGTCGCGAACTGTTCTCGGTTGTGTATATATTATAATCGTGCTTATTAATAGTGTATATAGTTCATTTTTTAATCCGATCGAATTTGTATTGCGGTCTCTCCTATCTAATGATACACAGTATTATCATCGCATCTTATACGTCACGATCGAAAGCTCGATTTTGTTACAACGCGTTCACGACGTATATACACCACTCAAAAAGGAACTACGTTAAGTTGGTAATACGCAAAAGGCATGTCGTCTTCTAATGACATGATATTGCCAAACGCAACCAAATTCGTTCGCAATACTTTAATTTTGACGGTTGAAAAATTCTTTTTCAACAAGAACGAGTTCGTGCTTAACGAATCGTATATAAAAGAATTTTCGAAACCGATAACCGCTTTGTGGGAAGCAATACACAAAAAAGACTCCGTCGAAAAGACGGCTTTTGTGATAAAATTGTTTCGAAAGGTCGCGGAGAAAAATTTGAGCGATTCAATTTCGGATGAGCAAATACGTAGAGTTATAACACAACAGCCGGAACAAAAAAAATCGAACTGTATGAGAATGACAGACGGTGCTTATGGAAAGACCAATAAAGCAAATTTTATGCATATCGCGGGGGAACACGCGTCAATTATAATTGTGTACATGCTGGGAATTTTTGAACTCGTAAAGGAGCGTGAAAATTATATCTCCGCCGTTTTTATTATGGTACAGATGGCGTTGTTCGCGGCCGCCATAACGCGGGTTAATCGTGACCGCGCTTCGACGAGTTCAAATTTGACAAGTTCGTCTTTGGAACTTCCCGTCGATGCCAACATCGAAACGTATATCAAGCAAGAAAGCGGCACCCCCGAAAACGCACAAAAACTTCTATATGCTATTCACGCCTCCACGCCACAAAAAATAAGTACGATTTAAGAACGTGTAACGGTGTGAGAATATGTAAATATCTCTCGTAAAGCTCGATATTCACGTCGAAAGGTTGTTTCGTCATAAGCAACAGTCATTTTCGATCCAGCGGTTGCAAAATAAGTAAATTGCTTATGTATACACTCCTGTTAAATAGGAAGGGCACTAGAACTGCAGCGCCGATTGCGTAATACGCCGTTGCTTAAAAACGGGCCCGCGCTGTATTAACCGCTGCCACCACTCACGCGCATCGCGTCGTCGTCGGTCTGTGACGGCTTCTCCGGCGTCCGCGGATCCTCCCCGCGCTCCCCCGAAAGAGTTGGAACCACCACCAACTCTCTCTCCTCTTTTTGCGCTATCTGCAAAAACGTCGCCTGTGCCATCTTCGAGTACTCGTCCAACACGACGTTCGGATCGTTGGTCTCGACGATGGAAGAAGCAAAACTTGTCCCATCGGGACTGGACAGTCTCATCTCAATCGCGGTGCTCTCTTGCAAACACTCCAGAAAACTACGAAAATGAGGGTTCGGCAAACTACGAAGACGAGGGTCCGTCAACAGCTTCCGCAGGTTGCGCGTCGCGAGTCCCCCAGAATCGACGACCCGCGTTTTACGGGTGTCGGACTTCCGCACACCACCGTTTTGTACTTGGTTAGACATGACGACGGTTTCGATCGGCAAGCGATGTGTTTGCAAGAACCGACGAGACGCTTTATATGCAACTCGCGACACGCGCATTTTTTTTCTCGGCGGACCGAGTCGCGGGGAGGGAGCGTCGCGAAAGCAGAGTCTCGATTGTATACACCACTATTATAAAAGCGCGAAGTACCCAAATAATTCTTCATACTTTGAGAGCACTT
The DNA here is from genome assembly GCA_001247695.2 of Cymbomonas tetramitiformis. Classification (NCBI taxonomy): domain Eukaryota; kingdom Viridiplantae; phylum Chlorophyta; class Pyramimonadophyceae; order Pyramimonadales; family Pyramimonadaceae; genus Cymbomonas; species Cymbomonas tetramitiformis. Next base: position 168,842 of record LGRX02032664.1, on the reverse strand, counting down.
TCACCAAAGTAATTTTAAGCAAAACTTACGTAAATTCGTAAGATCATGACCACCTCGTCGAACGCGACCGATCGAAGCATTTATGAAAAGTTGATCAAAGAGTTTTTCAATCACAAATCTAATGGACCTGGGAGAGTCGGAACTCCAGAACCTGACGGACGTTCCACAACAAGCGATAGACGCCTACCAGGAGGCGGCCCCAGAGAGAAAAAGAAAGAGAAACAGGGACCGGGAGGCCATGCACCGGGGAAACGGAGACAGGGCCGCCACAAGCCACGCAGATGCTGCCGCAGTCGAGACACACATGGGAAGAAGATTGGAGGAGCCCCCGCGGGAAATTCTCCAGGACAAGTCGATACCAGGAATATCCAATCACTTCTGGAAGGTTACTCCACCGACGCTCAGGTCCCTGATTCTAAGATGCCGGTTTGGGGTCCTCATGACGACTGCCAGAAAGCACCTCATATGGCCGAACAAATATCCGGTCCCGGACTGCGCCCTCTGCGGGAGGAGGGACACTCCGGCACACAGGCTGGCTGGATGCAAAGATGAGACCAGCATGAACATGGCCACAGCCAGGCACAACGAAGTGGCAAGGACCCTTTACGAAGCGATCAGGAAGGGACGAACGGGCGCCAGTCCGATCTGGATCGCGCACCACGCTGGGCTCGACGGGACTAACAAATGTACCCGCCCGATACCGGACTTCGTACTCAAAAGGGGTCAGTGCCGTAGGGACGGAAGGGACCACCCGGGGGCGAAAGACCCCCCAGACGACATACCACACTTTGTGGATATTGTCATGATCAAGGGTGCAGAGGACGTCAGGGACGCCCCCCCAGGCAGGCCGGAAAACACCCACAGGGAGGATGTGGGAGGAATCCACCTCATAGAGGTGGCCTTCACGTGGGACACTCGCTGGTATGTGTCCCTTCACGATAAACTCAACAAGTATGAGCCCCTTATGGAGCTACTCAGATCCAAAGGCTATAAAGTGTTCTTTCACCCGATGGTTTTCGGAACCACGGGGTCGGTATATGAACACAACGCAAGGGCTCTCACGCAACACCTAGGCTTCAACAAGAAGGAAGCGGAGGCCCTCCTCAAGAAAATCAGTAACATCGCGGTGGAATGGGCTGCCAAGATGTTGATTTCACACAGCAGGTCGGGGAAGGAGAAGGCTCTAAAAAACAGTAAGAAGCCGCCTTGATTGTGCATGTGACTAGGGGCAGGCGTAACAGCTGTGCACCTTCAAATATCACGCTTCCAGTAGGAAGAGTCACATTTTTTCTTTTTTCTTTTTTTCACAAATCTATTCGCGATTTGGAAGAACGTCTTTTGCAAGCACCCTTTCTCAGTTTGCGCTATCCTCGCTACCACGCCCTCGGCGTATTCGACGCGAAGCCTATAGCGCGAGAGCTTGTGGAGCATTACTGCGAGTTCATGTTCGTGCTGAAGGAGCTCTTTTCCGATAAGCCCGCGACACCCGAAGCATATTCGCCCTTTCTTCCTCCGTTGATAGACCAGGTTTGGCGTGAACATATACTGGACACGCGAGGCTACGACGCCTTCTGCTTTGCGATATTCGGAAAATTCCTGCATCGCGACGCGAACTTCGACCTTCATCGGAACACCGCTCTGCGAGAGGTGCGCAGAGCGAGAACCACCATTGTATACGCGAGACGCTTGGGCGAGAAGCGTATCAATCGGTTGATCGCCGCGGGCCTGTGGTGGCCCACTCGTTCTTTCGAAGAGCCGACGGAGGTGTCACGAAAGAGACGCGCCGAAGCGCGCGCGCAAGATCCCGTCGCGCGGCAAAAGAAGCGGGGCGGCGAGGACTCGACGGAAACCGAAGATCAACCGGTGGACATTTTTATCCAAGTGTGCGCAAAGTGTGATGGCGAAGGGTCCATACCGAAGAGGTTTCAGTTTCGTCTCGGTGACACCGCGCATCACGTAAAGAACTCGTTGCGCGCGCGGTGCGTACCGCCCCGCGTAGGCGTACACAAATTTACGTTGTTTTTTGACGGGAGACCATTAGATCCGGAAAAAACTCTGCGGTCTTACGGAGTGTCGAAGAATCGCGTCTTGCAAGTACGCAAACAATGATCATTATATATATATATAAATATAGAGGCGTATAATGTTCTGACAAACCGCACAGCGGAATCGGTGAAAACACCGTCCCCGGCGAGCGTTCCCGATGATGAAAGCGTCGCGGGCGTATCTGCGCGTACTCGAAAAAACGGTTCCGCTCGCGGATGAAACGACCGACGGACCGAGTCGCGGGCAGGGAGCGTCGCGGGGAGCGTCGCGGGGAGAGCTCGAGAGGTTCCGATTGTATACACCATTGTAAAAACGCGAACTACCAAAATATTTCTTCATACTTCGAAAGCACGTCCATCAAAGTGATACATTTTGTAAGATCATGGCCACTTCGTCGAATGTCGCGATTAAAGAGTTTTTTGATCACACATCCATTCGCGATCTGGAAGACCGTCTTTTGCAAGCGCCCTCTCTCGAGTTGCGCTATCCTCGTCACCACGCCCTCGGCGTGATCGACACGAAGACTGCGGTGCGAGATCTCGTGGAGCATTACTGCGAGTTCATGAGCGTGCTGAAGGCTAACGTTTCCGACTTTCCCATATACGGTCACCAACTCTCTCCGCCTCCGCTGATAGACCAGGTTTGGCGTGAACATATTCTGGACACGCGCGGCTACCGCGCCTTTTGCCACGAGAAGTTCGGGAAAACCATGCATCGCAACGCCAACGGCGCGCTTCATCGGAACATTCATCAGCGAGAGTTGAAAAGAGCGAAAACCACCTTCGTGTACGCGAAACTCTTGGGCGAGAAACGTATCGGGGAGTTGCTCAGCGCGGGCCTGTGGTGGCCTACTCGTTCTTTCGAAGAGCCCACGGACGCGGATGACATCGCCGAAGCGGAGGAAACGGCGACGGAGGTGTCGCGGAAGAGACGCGTCGAAGGGCATAATGAAGGTCCCGCCGCGCGACAAAAAAAGAGGCTCGGAGAAGACTCGAGTATTAAGCCCTCGGAGGACAAGGCCACGCAAACGGAGACCGAAGATCAACCGGTGATCATTTTTATCCAGTTGTGCACACCGTATGAGGCCGGAATGCCGATTTCGAGGATGACACACTGCGAGCTCGGCGCGTCCGTGCACCACATGAAGACCCTGTTGCGCGCGCATTGTATACCGATCTGCGCGGACATAGATAAATTCACGCTGTTTTTTGACGGGACACGATTAGATCCAGCAAAAACTCTGCGATCTTACGGAGTGGCAAAGTACGCCGTATTGCAGGTGTACAAGGAACAATGTTAATTTGTAAATCTATTATTGATGTACAGTCGCGCTCGTCGCGGTGCTATCACAGTTTGAAAAGAACGGACTTAAGAGTATTTATAGGTACATGACGGCGCTATTTAGAAATGTGAATACATTTGATAAGACGCGAACGCGACGCGCGATTCGTGAGATATATAGCGTCGCGATGTCCGCGTCGATGCATATGCCGGTTAGAACACGCGAGCATATATAAATCGCGCGACCGAGCTCTTCGCGAAGCGATTCGCATGTAGAACGAGCACGTTCTGATGATCTTCCATCGCCGCTCGATGGATCGAGCGCTATTCCGCGACAGTTTGCAACTGATGACGCTCAACTACTATCTCGACCTTAGCGCCAACGAGAATATATCCGAGCGGAGAACCAACCGGGATTCGGTACTCGTCGACGAAGTCGATTCGGTTTTGCGTAACAACTCCGATGGCAAGGTTTCCGTATGGGGACGACTCGTCGACATCGTAAAGCATTCCAAGCGAGTGGTCCTGATGGATGCCATGGCGGACATCGAGGTGTCGCACCTGTTGCGAGCGGCCAACGTCTCGGCCGAGCGAATCGTGTGGCAAAACATGAAATAATAAATATCAACCTCACGGTCTATCGATGGCCGATCGGACGGTCCTGAATGAATGGTCGATGATGAGCGCCGGAGCGTTCTTCGACGCCATCGTCGCATACCGCGCTATTTTTTTGCGTCTCGATCACACGTAGAAAGTTTCTCGAACTCCACCGGAGAAGTGCGATGGCGATGTCGACGGCCTACAAAAGCGGGTCGCTAGCCGGCTTCCCGTGGTGGTGGACGGGACGCGGGCAACGGGAAACCGCGATCGCCGAAGCGGAGGAGCGCTTCGGGAAATTCGGAGTGGTGATTGCGACGGTCGGCGAAAAGTACGAACATCGAGGCAACGGGGTGAAACGGCCGTGGTACTATCGAGCGATGCGATCGAACGAAACGCTCGCGGAGTACATCGATAAGATGTACGCCACGGACAAAAAGAATTGTCGAGCTTTTGAAGTGATACGCGGGGCGCGATTCGACGGAGAGAACTTTGATGGTTGCCCGTACTTCGATGTCGATCGCGACATAGACATCGCGCGCGCGACTGACAACGAGCGACGAGAGTCAGATAAAGAGCGCGTGCTCACAAACGCCTTGGACGGCATATCGGAATTCTTCAAGCAAGAGTACGACTTAAAGTTGACATACGCGGACTTTCTTATCACCGACGCGTGTACGGCAAAAAAATACAACTTTCACATCTTACTGCGGAGATACCGTTTCGGTACCTCGGAGAATCGCGAGGACTTCGTGTTTCGATTAAATAGATGCGGTGAAACAAGTTCGTCGTCGTCGTCGTCGTCACCAAACCTGCTCGAGGATGTCGATTTGATGCCGTACGGCTCGACGCAAACTCTGCGCACCGTGCGCTCATGCAAACCGGGTACATCGAATTGGTTTGAGCCCATCGCGCGACTGGGCAAAAGCTCGTTCATGAGCGTGGACGACAAGACGACCATCGACTTCTTGGTGACTCACTTTCGACACTCGGATCGGGTGCTGGCACCGACGCGACCTCGAGGGGGACGGACGAGTAAGCGGCAGCGAACTCGATTGGAATCCGATAATACGATGGCGGTGAGAAAATCACTCGCGAACGCTTCAAACATCATACCCGAACCGCTGACGTCGGAAGAGTATCTCGACGAAGCGCTTCCTCCTCCGCACGTCCGACGCCGTATCGAGGAGGGGGTATCGCAACTTCTCCGGGACAAATTACAAGACGAGACGTCTAGTGTCAACAAGTGGTACACCGAGGACATCATCGGTATGAAGACCGGCCCGGTGGGGCGAGAGTGTGACCAACAAAACTTTCTGGTTTTCTTAGATGACGACGGTCACGTGCGTTACCATTGCTTGCGCGACGACCCGGATGAACCCAGCGACACCGACCATCTAGGCTATTTGGACATGGACGCGATGTGGAAGTCGAATGGCGACGGTGACGAGTCTTTTCAGATCCCGACCACGGACCTCTACGATGCAGAATTCGTCCACGGGAATCCCTGCGCCAAGCCAATCGAATTCTCCCGGGGTGTCAAGGCGGTCATCATGCGCGAGGAGGTGGAAACCGGCAAATCGCACCAAGCGATGCAACTCATCCACACGCATCACTTACCTCGAGATCGAACTTGGTACCGAGCGTGGCGCAAAGACAACTTCCCCGGACCGATGGGTCTCTACAGCGAAACGGAGATCATTGGGCGGCTACCGCGTTTCAGGGGCGAGCGCGTTCTGATGATCTTCCACCGCCGCTCGCTGCGTCGAGCGCTATTCCGCGACAGTGTGCAACTGATGAGATTCGATTACTTTTTCAACCTCGACGACAACACGAAGATATCCGACCAAGAGAGACTCGGTATATGCATCGATTCACTGTGGCGAGTGCAGACAACCGACTGGGATTTGGTACTCGTCGACGAAGTCAATTCAGTTTTGCGTAACATCGGCGCTCGCAACAGCAGCGCCGGCAACTCGGATGGCGAGGTTTCCGTATGGGGACGACTCGTCGACATTGTAAAGCATTCCAAGCGGGTGGTCTTGATGGATGCCATGGCAGACGTCGAGGTGGCGCACCTGTTGCGAGCGGCCGACGTCCCGCCCGAGCGGACCGTATGGCGAAATATAAAATAGACACCGCCACGACGACGGTTTTTTATCGGACCGTGACATACACAGCGAAGCGATCGATTTTGCCGCGCCAGGGCTGCTAATTCGTTTCTTTATTTATTGCAAAAACATAATCCGATCACCACCCTCGCGCCACGCCTTCCTCCGCGAAGTAGCCATTTTTGCATACCGTGTGATTTTTTTGCATCTATATTTTCGCCGTCGTTCGCGTAGCGTGACCGACATCGCGCGACCGAGCTCTTCGCGGAGCGGTTACGATGTCGAAGAAAGCGTATCTAAGCGGGCCGATGGCCGGTTTCTCGTCCTGGTGGGGCGGCACCGGCCAGCGACTCGCGGCGATCGCAGAGGCGAAAGAGGTGTACGGCGACGAAGGAGTCGTGATATCTTTGATCAATCGCGGATACGTCGACCGTACCGGTAAATTACAACCGGTGTGGTATCATAGGGCGATGCCGTCCAACAAATCGGTCGCGGACCACATCGATCGCATGTACACCACCAACAAACCCGAATGTCGATTCGCCGAAATCATTCGCGGACACCAATTCGACGGACAACACTCGGATGCGTGTCCCTATTTCGACATCGATCTCAAATTGGACTCGCTCGCGATGGACGCTTTCGTCTACGAAGACGAGAAGGAGCGTATGTTGGCGATGACGTTGGATGGCTTACTCGAATTCTTCAATGAGGAATACAATTTGGATACTCTCACCTACAAAGATTTCTTGGTGGCCGACGCGTGTACCGCGAAAAAATTCAGTTTCCACATTCTGCTACGGAGATATCGGTTCGGTTCGTGGGACAACTTGCGGCAGTTCATCGGTCGATTGAAACATGCGGTAAAAGAAGCCAAACTGATGGCCGAACCGTTGTTCGGTGAACCGGACGTGACCACTCCGCCAAACTTGCTCGCGCACGTGGACCTGCAAGTTTACGGCAAGACGCAAGCGATGCGCACGATATACTCGTGCAAACCGGGGCAGGAAAACTGGTTGATACCGCGCTCGCGCGTGGGTGATAGCGAATTCATGAACATCGAGGACAAGAGTACCCTCGATTTCTTGGCGTCCGCATTTCGACCGGACGATCAGGTGCTCGTACCGAAGTCTCGAGGCTTGTATCCACTCTCCAAACGACAGAGGAAATACCTGAGACCACCGCTCATCGAAAACGGCGCGAGCGCGAGCGAGGCGTCGAAAAAGGCGTTGAAGACTTTACCGGGCTTGCCGACGTTGCGAGCGTTCCTTTCTATCGAGGACCACGACGAAGATCGAGATATTCCACCCCCGCATGTGCGACAGCGCATCGAGAAAGCCGTCATCACCATGCTTCGCCGTAAGTTACCGGATGACACCTCCACCGTTCGCAAATGGTACGGCACCGACATTATCGGTATGAGAACCGCGTCGGGTGGTCGTCGGTGTTACAAAATGCTCCCACCTCCTAACGTACCCGTGTGTGGACTACATCGTCAAAATTTCCTGATCTTATTGCACGACGGTCACGTACGCTACCATTGTTACTGCGACGACCCCGACCAAACCGGTGACGATAACCACCTGGGGTACTTGAACATGAACGCGATGTACGCACCGAAGGACACGCGCGGAGTCGGCGACGAGTACTTCACCATCCCGTCCACCGACCTCTACCGCGCAGGGGAGATAGATGGCAAGCCTCGCACAAAGAAAATCGTCTTCAAAGAGGGCGTTCGGGTTATTGTTATGCGAGAAGAGATGGGTACGGGCAAGACGCACCAAGCGATGGAATTCATTCGCACTTACCACACTCCACGAACGGAACGATGGGTCAAAACTTGGTACAAGGACAACGTACCCCATCTGCCTTTCGCTCTCACCACCACCAACCAGGCCATTCAATCCCAACTGCCACCGTTCTACGGCGATCGGGTCCTCGTGATTTTCCATCGGCGATCTTTGGGGAGGTCGATGTTTCAAGACAGCCTCGATGCCATGACGTTCACTTACTACCTGGATGTCGACAAAACGTCGGAAATCGCCGATGTGGATCGCCTCGCTATATGCGTGGACTCGCTCTGGAGAGTGAAGACGACGGATTGGGATTTGGTTGTCGTCGACGAGATCAACTCCGTATTGCGCAACATCCGCGTTTGCAAATCAACCCCTTCCGGAGCCGGCGGGAAAATCGCGGTGTGGTTACGTTTGCTAGACATTTTGCGAGATTCCCATCGCGTGGTTCTGATGGACGCCATGGCGGATGTCGAAGTGTCGCACACGTTGCACGCGGCGGGTGTCGTCGACGAAGAGGTCGTGTGGAGAAATATGAAGCAGCTCCCATTGTCCAACTTGACATATCAATTTGTGCTCGGATACAAAACCACGGACGACGACGATTGTTCGAATGACAACGTCGAGACGTCCGAAGAGGCGCGCGACGACAACGACGATGCCGACGCCGACGCCGACGAGGCGATGCCGGACGTCGACGACGTCTCGACGAACGCGGAAGAGAGTAGGAGGACCGCCATCGGCAGGACCAACGAAACTGGATACGAGGAGGTATTACAACTATTGCAAGTCGGAAACAGGTTGTACATCCCATCGTGCGAAAAGGGAGACATGCTCAAACTACATCGCTTATGCGAATCGCGATTTCCCGACAAACTCTTTATCTGCATTCATGGCGGTCTGCAAGAAGAAGAGAAGAACCGTCTCATTCGCGGGGTGTGCCACGGAGAACTCTTACCCGATGCGTTGTTCGTGAGTCCCACGATGGTAGCCGGCAACTCCATCGACTACCCCCATTACGACGTGTGCATATTGCGGCTCAACGCGCGTACGATCTGCTCCGAAGAAGTCATGCAGATCATATTGCGAGTGCGTCAGCTCGAGAAGCGATTGGTGACGTTCAACTGCGACTCTCGATTGCGCGATTGGGACGAAGAGGTGGAGTTCAAATACCATCGTCTGGGAGATAAAGGCACCGGGAGACCGTCGTTTTACACGCCGAACCATCCCAATTTCATCACCGAAAAATCTCTGAAAGCCGCGTGCGCTACGCTGTCGTCCGATCCGACGAAATACACTTCGAACCACTATTACATGCAGACCTCACGCTCCCCCTACGATTGGTATCGTCTCACTCGCGTACTCAAACCTCCCCTGGCCACCGATTTGGATGCATTTCGGAAGCTCACGAATCCCGCCATGGTTCTCCACGAAACGAAGAAGCGAATGGCGATCGAAGGGCCTAGCGGCAGGAGAATCGCGTCAGCGCTCCGTTCCGTCCGCAATCCGCAAATCCCCAACAAATCCGCAAATCCGCAAATCCGCGCTCCGCAATTCGACCCGGATGAACCGCTCGCCACCGGCAATCCCGCCGAGCGCTACGCGGACATCGAGCGTGCATTGATGATCGACGATCCCGCGCAGAGACATGCCATGTGGACGAACCCAAAGATCGTGCCACTGGTGGAACTGCTTACCAAATTCGAGAAGGACGATATGAACATGGGCGTGCAAATGATTCCGGATCTCAAACGACTTCTTAAAAAGCAAGGCGCCGTCTGTTTGCCCACACGCAGAGAGTACGTGTCCGAGAAGAAACAGACGCTGTCCGCGACCGTCTCCGAAAATCGCAAACTCGATCTCGGGGAGAGGGGGGAAGCAATTCGAGCTACGCCCACTCCGACTCCGTCACGTATGAAAGAGCTCATCGCCAAGAACCGCGCGAGCGATCTCGATCCGATCGAGGAGTTGGAGTTGACGAAGGGGTATGCGGTGGCCACATACGGCGCCTTGCCATGCTTCAATGAGAACGTGACGGAGCCGGTCGAAGACAATGAATCGGCAATACAGGTCATTACCGAGTCGGGAGATCTGATGATGGGACAGCAAGCGGCGATCGAAGATGCTGCCGATTCCGTTGCTAATGCACCCACCGCGACAGCAGACCCCACCGAGCGATCCGCGTCTGAGGCGACGACGAAGATGGTAACCGGATTTACGGATGAACGTTCGCAGCGAATTTATCGCACGCTGTGCGCCATGAAGTCGCCCTCATTTGACTCGCCGGAAGACTACGTCGACGACGAATTATATCGGCAATCGTGTCGTATGACACCAGACGAGTTTTTGAATGATAACGTCGTCAACCACCCCGCGGAGCGCCAATTGTTGGTGCGCTTGTTGCAAACATTGGGTTGGCGCGGACCGTTCGATACCAAAATTTACGACAGCATGCCCGACTTTAATACGCAGAGAACGATGGAATTGATCACCGCTTGGTACGAGTTCAAACGGAAGAAGACAAAGGTCGCCAACGACAGACGCGTGTTGTGGCGATCTGCGATTCAGATTCTGAGATTGAATTTGGGTGTCTCGCCATGTGATTTGTCTGGAAATCAGTTTCGGACCGGACGCCGTTGTCGTTGTGCACTCAAACTCGCGAATGTCGACTGGCCAGAACCATCGTACGAGCGATATCTTTCGTTTCGTCGGTTTATTCGAAGCGAATCGGATGACAACGACAAAACCACGCCGATACAATGCTTCGCCGACTTTGCGCGCCCAAGACCCTCCGCGGAATTCGGGTTGCCGTCGTCAGCACGCGGCGAGAACGCCTTGGCGACGTCGTCCGTCACGGAAAGCGAGCAATCTACCGGACCTCGCTATGTTACGGGAGCCTACCGCCCCGTAGGACGAGCGCCGGAAGCAGATATCAGCGGAGTCGGGGCAATAGAACATTTTTTCAACGAGCAAGTTGCTTAGAGCAATGTGCCATCGTGCGGATGACGACGACAAGTATAAATCCACTTTACTTGTCACGTATCTAAAAATAAATTGTGGTCTTCGCGATTATCAGCTTTCACGCGAATTGCCGGTTGTATGAACATGAATCACGTTTTGACTTCATAGCTCTCGTGGGTCGATCGATCGAACGGTGTGAGCCTATACTCGGCGAACGTGGAATCTACGCACGTCGATCTCGATGGTCGGCCTCGATATCCGAGATTTTCGTGGTCCCTTGGTCATGATATTCTAGAGTAAGAAACTTTTTCTTGACCAAGGTGTGTAAATCAAGTCGCCGCTCGGCGAAAGCGAGACCGACGTACGTCGACCTCGATGGTCGATTTCGACGATCGACCTCGATATCCGAGATTTTCGCGGTCCCTTGGTCATGATATTCTAGAGTAAGAAACTTTTTCTTGACCAAGGTGTGTAAATCAAGTCGCCGCTCGGCGAAAGCGAGACCGACGTACGTCGACCTCGATGGTCGATTTCGACGATCGACCTCGATATTTCCGAGATTTTCGCGGTACCTTGGTCGTGATACCCCACTCTTTTTGGTGGAGCGTCGACCTCGACGATCGATCTCGACGATCGAAATTTTTGCGTGTTTTGATCGGACGGTCACGAATAAATATTCGATGACGAGCGTCCGATTATCTCGAGAGGGTCTCTACTTCTCACGTAAATAGATTATTTTCGTCTGTCAAGAGGCCTGCATCACTTCTTTTCGACATCCGAACTCGGCGAATGCGCAACCTGCGCATGTCGATCTCTGTGGTCGACCTCGATGATCGTTCTCGATGATCGATCTCGATGATCGACCTCGACGGTCGAGAATTTCGCAGTAGCGTGGGGTGTATATTAGCGCCGTTATAGTACTTAAGAACGCGTACATGCCCCACTATTTTTTTATCATACCCCACTCTTTTTGGTGGAGCGTCGACCTCGACGATCGAGAATTTGGCGTATTTGATCGGACGGTCACGAATGAACAGTCGACGACGACCGTCGGATCCTTCGGATGAGCCTCTACTTTTCGCGTAATTAGATTGTCGTCGTCATAATGTGTATGAATTTCTTAAGGTAAAGTAAAATGGCGCGGTGACGTGGCATTGATTGGAGAAGAAGCGTTAACGATGGCCGATCGGACGGTTCTGAATGAATGGTTGATGGTGAGCGTCGGATCTTTCGGGTATGATCGTGCTATACGCGCGGGTTGCTTACGCTACATCGATCGCGAGTTCGTGTTCGAAAGTTCCGAGAGAGCTTCAGATGAATCCAATGCCCAAAAAATCCAACGATCGGGAATGTCCCGTTAACGGCGACCGTCCGATTGACGTGTCGCTTGGTTCCATCGTCGAGATGGGCACCTTTCTTTCATTCAAAACAAGTTTGGGCACGATGACATGTTGATATGACGACTTCGTTCAAGATCCGACGATCAGGAACGTCCCGTTAACGGTGACCGTCCGAATGATATGTCGCTTGGTGTCATCGTCGAGATAGGGCACTTTTCTTTCTTTTAAAACGGGTTTGGGCACTCTCAAGATCCAACGGCTCAGAACAACCCGTTACTAGTGACCGTTCGATTGATGTGTCGCGAGCGTCGCGGCCGAGTCGAGAGCTCGAGGACGCGACGATACGTCCGACGTTTGGATGACGCCGACTCTACGATCTATGATATCGCACCGGCGTGTACGCACTCTCGGCAAGCATTCTTGTACGCCTCGTAAGCGTCCACAAGATCGGAAGCGCATCGGCGCATCCGTTCCGCCGCTTCCGCTCGGTCGCCACCGTCGCGATCCGCGAGAAGCGCGCCGCGAGAGTTGGCGACGCCCACGTTTCTCAGCAGCAACTCTCGAGTCGTCCGCATCAGCCGCTCTCGCGAACGCGGGTACCCGATGTACTCCACCAAAATCCCCGACGGCTCGTTGCGCGATCGATTGGGCATGGCGATGGCGTCGCGAAGAGTCTTGAGAAGCGTCTCCCGCTTGAACGGATCGTCGCAGTTCGGGTTGAACCGAATCAGATGCAACGGGTACTCCGGACGTTGATCGTGCAACTTCTGCATCCGAACGATCTCGCAGGTCACCTCGTAGCTTTGATGGTGGTGTTCGTCCACCTCCAAGACGACGCTGTGATCCTCCGTCAAATACCAGAAGTCGGCTCGTACGCGGGTCTCCGCGCAGGGCAAGGTCTCATCGCGATAGCTGTACTTGTTCAGATCGTCGGTCGCGTCGAGCCAACCTTGCACCGTCGCCTCCTGCGCGCCGCGGGTTCGAAGGTGGTCCGCGCACATCGCGCAGTTGGAGTTCGGATTTTGAACGCCGGCGAAGCCGCACGTCGCGCATCGATACCCTCCTCCGTGAGCGCGACATCGCGTTTTTTGAGAACCGCAACGGCTGGCGAGTTTCACGCATCCCGCGACGTCGCATTCGAAATACTCTCGGCCTTTCGCGCAGAGCTGACATTTCCCCCGCGAACTGGTCGCCCGACGTTGACCGCAGGCGACGCACCATGATTTTATTTTCGTCTTTGAAGCTCGAAGTTCGCGATTCTTTTCTTTCCTAGCCAGCCTCGCTCCAAGGTCGGCATCGCGCTTCAAACCGGCTCGGTTGCGAAGCCTTCGTTTAAAGTGGTTCCCCGTCAGGTCGTAGGGGTACACCCCTAGGTTGGTTCGTAAAATCGCACAAGCCGACTGCCACAGCGCCGACGCTTTATCGGGAACTTTATAATAATTCTTCTTTTTGAATTTGAACCACGCAGCCACTAAGGTAGTCACTTTTCCCACGTCGAAATTCGGTTTGGTGTCGTATGTTCGCGTATCCGAAGGCCCCGACCAGCCCAGCGATTGCAGCAAGCTCGTCAACAGCTGGAGTTCTTCGGCTCGCTTTTTTTGGTCGCTCATCGCGCGCGAGTTGCGTGAATGGTCGCGGTCGGTGTGTGAGAGGCGAAGAGGTTGGGTCGAGCGGCTACGAGGTGCAGCGGTCCTCGCGTTTATATCGCGAAGGTATTCTTGTGCGCGTCAATTTGCCGATCATCGAATGAAGATCGGACGGTCGCGAATAAATGGTCGACGCGGAAAGATCAGCCATACAGTAGTTCGGAATGTCGATCATTTGTAAAAGTATGTACAGCAAAGACTAAATCCTTTGAGGTAATTATCATTGTCGAGAAAGGCATTGACTCCGGTCATTTTAGGCGTGCCGGTCGCCGTATCCGCCCAACCGTCGACGAAATCGCAGCATACCGGATCATGCGGCGTCCCTCACAATGTTACGATATCACAATGATACGCGATGTTTGCCGAAATGAAGGAACGATGGGAAGCCGTTCCTAAACCTCCGTCGATCTCGCGATGATCGTCCACGATTTCAAACACCGGCCTCGATCGCTGTACCTTATATTCTCCATTTAAAAATGAAATCCGCACGCCGGTGAATATATATACAATCGACACGCGCGTAAGCAAGCGTGTTCGAACAAGAATTATTTTCGTACCGAACAATTCGAAACAAAACAAACATGAGCGTCTCGTACTTCGAGCGGCCCTCCCGCGAGAAGGAGTTCCCGACGTTGCCTCGAGAACTCCAGCAGGACCTCTTGGAACACATAGCAAAAGATGATGATGATAATGACTGCGCCTCGTTGCTAGCACTTCTGCAGACGTCGAAGGACCCCGAGAAGCTGCTGTTCTCCGAGGACCTCACAAAATGCGAGCTAGGCAAATGTCTAAATAATCTGCACGACGATCATGCATATCGTAAAAGCCCACACTTCGCGAGCGATGTTATAAATAACTTGAGCGAATGTTCGAAAGGGACGATCCGAGATCTCGACTTTTCTAACTGTAAATACATAGAAGACGCCGGACTGTCGAACCTGAGTGCGCTTACGGGTCTCACGTCGATCAACCTCTCTCACTGCTTAAAGATATCGGACGCCGGACTGTCGAACCTGATTGCGCTTACGGGTCTCACGTCGATCAGCCTCGCGGGTTGCAAAAAAATAACGGGCGCCGAATGTCCGAACACAGGTGCGCTTACGGATCTCACGTCGATCAACCTCTCTTACTGCGATGAAATAACGGGCGCCGGACTGTCGAACCTGGGTGCGCTTACGGGTCTCACGTCGATCAGCCTCTCAGGTTGCCGAAAAGTAATACGCGGCGGCCTGCTGCAGCATCTGAGTGCGCTTACGGGTCTCACGTCGATCAGGCTTGCATTTTGCGAAGAAATAACGGGCCCCGGACTGCGGCATCTGAGTGCGCTTACGGGTCTCACGTCGATCGACCTTTCATATTGCATAAACTTAATGGGCGCCGGATTGCAGTATTTGAGTGCGCTTACGGGTCTCACGTGGATCAACCTCACGTATTGCCCCTTGATAACGGACGCCCACCTGTCGAACCTGGGAACGCTTACGGGTCTCACGTCGATCAACCTCACGGGTTGCTCCTTGATAACGGACCTCGGTCTACAATATCTGGGGAGCCATACGAGTTTAAGGTCGATCGACCTCTCTTACTGCTTCAGTATATCGGACGCCGGACTGTCGCGCCTGAGTACGCTTAGCAATCTGACGTCGATCGACCTCAAGGCCTGCGGGCGGATATCGGACGCCGGACTGTCGCGCCTGAGTACGCTTAGCAATCTGACGTCGATCGACCTCAAGGCCTGCGGGCGGATATCGGACGCCGGACTGTCGCACCTGAGTACGCTTAGCAATCTGACGTCGATCAGCCTCTCGGAATGCTGGCTGATATCGGCCGTCGGACTGCGGCATCTGAGCGCGCTTACATCGATCGACCTCTCAAGAAACTGGAACGTGACGGATGCCGGACTGGCGCACCTGCGCGAGCTTAAGAATCTGACGTCGATCGACCTCTCTCATAACAGGAACGTGACGGACGCCGGAGTGGCGCATCTGAATGAGATTGCGAGTTTAAGGTTGCTCAATCTTGAGTATTGTAACCAAATAACGCCAAAAGCACTGGAGCATTTGAATAGCATAGATGTCTTGCTTCCGTTGCAGTTTCGAATGGATGCGAATAAACGCTCCGCTTTCTGACGAGGATTTCGCGTGTATTGATCGGACGGACACGAATGAACAGTCGGCGACGACCGTCGGATCCTCAGGATGAGTATCTACTCGCGTAAATAGATTATAGTGTCGTCAGTATAGACACAAAACTTTTCATTTCAAAAAATATTTCCCGCAAATTTCGCCATAACACGAACATCGTATATGACATGCACGTTTTGCAATGACGTGCGCCTAAGTTGTGTCATGTAACTATCGCCGATCGGACGGACACGAATGAACAGTCGACGAAGACCGTCGGATCCTTCGGATGCGGTTCGGTGGTAGACGTTGCGCGACAGACGAATGTACCGTAGCGGTTGCGGATGGGTTCGACTATCGTGTTAAGGGGGTACCCCCGATATGCAACGGCTACGCGCTACTCTTTTTGAATATGATATATGATAATATGCTAGATGCTATAATTATGCTATACGACAATGTACAGACACGACACGAACATCTTCCGGTTTAAAAAAACGCTACCACCGAAACAAAAATACGGCCTACGGTGTCGTCGGCGCCAATACCTGAAAACACACCCGCGTATTTATCGTCGAACAAAATAAGTCCTCGCAATTGTGCGAAGTCGAGGTGTGTGGAAAGTCGAATGGGGTTTTCATTTTAAGCGAAAGAACGAGACTCAACTGAACGGTGAATCGGCGATGTGCGCACCTCGTAGCACTGGTACGTCGCGAACACGTCCGCGATGGCGTACCGCAATTGCTCCTCGGAAAGCTGGGCGGAGTCCCACGCGGACACGGTCAGCTTCTCGTCCTTGAAGTATTTGCCTTCATTTCCAGTGCATTTCTCCCAGATGCTCAGCAGCGACCTCCTGTTGTTGTACACCGGCGACTCCCAACCTTCCAGTTTCATACACTGAATGTCCTTAGTGTTTACTATTTCTGTAAACAAAGGACTCAGCATACGCCGGTCGGCGCCGTAGTCGCAGAACACCTTAATCGTGCCTTCGTTGCTGAAAACCCTGGCTAAGAGGTCGCGTGCCTCGGTGCACGCCTGCATACCCAAAACCCAGGCCTGTTCGCCGTCGAACAGTGAGAGCAGCGCCAACTGTATGCGTCCAGACTCCGTAATTACGCCTTCGCAGTCGACCGAGATATAGCCCGGACCCGTTAGCACAGCCTCGAGATCTAGCTGCGCACACACACACACCGCCATGATGAGAGGCGGTCTTCACGAACGTGCGAGTCGTCGATGCCAACTCCAGGACGCACCTCGAGGAACCGCTGCCTGACAAGGTGGACAAACCCCTCCGGTGGCCCGTTCAAGATGCGGCTCCACGGGGTCGACTCAACAACCCGCTCGGACGGTTGCGACAGTTCCGGATGAGCCTGTAGAAACTGCTCGCAAGCATTTTCCTTTGCCGCCGCTTTTGAGAAACACAAGCACGAAGTCATCAGGGGATACGGGTCGACCCGGAGTGTCGCTTGCCACCATTGACGCTGCGTGGCCGTAAAGTACCATACGGGTGGACGCAGGCCTTGCTGCTGTAAGCCCCGGTTGAGTGCAGAACGGAAATTAATAGGCATTTTCGACGAGGCGGTGTGAAGTTTTTTCGAATACGTCACAGCCTGTGAGTGTGAGAAGTTTAACAGAAAAAATTCCAAACAGTTTTTTTTATAGGGTTTACGTTAGAGGTGGTGAGATGAGTGTTCCGTCTCGAGGTCGTCGATCGATTCGATCGCAAGGTATCGATCGACGGCGAAACCCTAAACCCTCTCGAGTCCGAACGTATTGCTTGACACACTGCAAGTTCGCTGGGCGAAACACGAAACACTGTCCTTTTTAATCGTATTATTACCGTCAGATAGGACGTTCTGTCGACACGGAATGAACTTCGACGAGTTGTGGTGGTTTGTGCACACCTTTGACTTGCGTCTCACCGAGATCGAACTAACGCTTCTAAAGATGACTTGTCGTGCAGCTCGGGTAACTTTGAAGGCGCATCGCACGTTGCGTCCGAGTGAGTTGGTCAGCAGTCTCAACATGGTACGGTGGACCATAACGTCGGCAAGTCCTCGATACGCCATAGAAATAAAGGAGTTTTGGCAGGATGAGATTCTGAGGTTGGATCGACCGGACCTTCTGCCGGTTCTGGAGGTGTTAGAAACACCACTCGACAGACAGTTACTGCCTCATCTGGCGGCGAAGCAGAGCCGCTTGAAATGCCTGACCTACTTTAATGAGCGCGGGTGCTGCGACAAGTTCACGTGTGTGCAAGCGAGTGAAGCGGGCTCGGTGGAATGTCTCCGGTATCTTTTAGAGAACGGGTGTCCTCATGACTTTGAGGAGATTACATACCAAGCATATCGCAACAATCACCTCGAATGTCTGCAACTAGCCTTAGAAAAAGGTTGCCCTTTGTCGGAGGACGTGTGTCGTAACCTGCAGGTTTTCGCAGCAGACGAAAGAGATGGGTACAACGCATGCCAGACTTATGTGTTGACGAACTATGCACATCGTATTAACCGCTAGGCAAGGCCACTGGAGAGCGCAATTCGCATAGGATAAAACAACAAAACACAGTGCAAATTCGCTTGGTAAAACACGAGACGTTGTCCTTTTTAATCGTATTATTGCCGTCAGATAGGACGTTCTGTAGCTATCTAGATCCTCAGTCAATTATGACGAAGTCTCGGGTGAAGTAAAAGTTGAACAGCTGCTGAATGATTGAAGCCTCTGTACCGGGGATATAACGCCTCCTATGTTCGCTGTGCGTGACCATCAAGTCCATTAACGTATACCCGTCGTCGGGCTCCCAGCGGCGGTCGCTGTCGTAAACTCGTGGCCCGAAGTAAAAGTTGAACATCTGCTGATTGATTGGAGCCTCTGTACCGGGGATATAACGCCTCCTATGTTCGTTGTGTGTGACCATCAAGTCCATTAACGTATACCCGTCGTCGGGCTCCCAGCGGCGGTCGCTGTCGTCGGCGTGCGGACAGCGGCAAATGCCGTCGATCGCGCCTCTGAACCTGTGTTCGTAAACTCGTGGCCCACACATATACCTAGGTGGGAAATGGTCCAGCATAAACCGAAATAAAGCTTCGGTTTGCAAAAAGTGTGGAAAATGAAGCGGCCTGGTTCGCAGTCCGGTTGCGCGAACGCAGCGCCGGACCTCCTCGGCGAACGTGCTGCACACCATCGCTAGCAAACTGAACGCGGAGACGGGGAGAAGATCGTAAAAACGGTCGAAAAATAACGTTGTCATAATTTCCACGACACGGTTGGTGCTTACCACGGTGGTTGCGAGAGACGACATCGAGGAGATATTTTGAAAAATGTTGTACTCGGGCGGCGAACGTTCTCAAAAAATGGTGTCCGACAGTCGGTGACGAGGTTGTTAAACGGTTCAACCGCAGCTCGACTGCCGGGACGTCGCGGAGTGGGCGTCGCGTAGGGTGCAGCGAGTGGTCGTAACTTTTATTTTGGCAGACTCTAGATGTTAAAAATGCAAAATTTGAGTGTAACGTCAAACGGTACGAGTGGATCCAACGGCTCGGAGTAACACATGAATGTGAGCCGTCCGATCGAAATTGAATCTCCATTTGAATAAGCCGACTTTGATAAGTAGACTTCGGACAACCCCCTCACCCCTCGCCAAGATCCAACGGCTAAGAGTGACCCGTGAACGAGGACCGTCGGATCGAATTTGAATCTCAATTTAAATATGACAAGCAATACTAATCGGCTACAAATAAATACAACGCTAACTCACCATTCTTAGATCATGCCCAAGAAGTGGCCTGCAGCAGAAGTTATCACGACTCGAGCTTTCTTAAGGTTTCGAGTGCGGCCTCACTCTCGGCGGGAGCGAAGACTTCACATCTCTTGGAACCTTCGATGAACGAAGAGCGCTTCACATTTTCAAGCACGTCCCGTAACATCTTGAAACACACTCACGATGATGACGATTGCGTAGCCGATTTCGTCCACTTATAAAATTTGACCGAATCACTCGGACGGTGGTTGTGCTGCAACATATTTGTATCGATTGGTGCGATCGCGGCGGTCATTCGTGTTAACCGTTGAAACTTCTTCTCAATATCAACGTCGTAAACCATGTTCAGTTTTGTCACAACAAAAAGTGTGGAGTGTTCGCGTATGTTGTAGAACCCGAGGGTGTTGTCTGGCTGAACCTGCTTTCCAGCAAATATCAGAAACCATCTTGCATCAGATAATTCGAGTTCGCTGTATATGTCTTTCACACGGGTGTTCCGTCCGACCCACATCTTTTGTATTTCTCCGGGGCTTATATCTTGCCTGCTTATCTTTATCTCGAACACCCTTCCGTTTTCCACGGGTTTACTCTCCTCGAGTGACCTACTTTTCGGTAGCTCGCTTATGCCTTGTAATAAGCATACACCGCCTTCCTTTAAGTAGGAGTTTTCGATACATGTATAAAAAGCGTCGTCGGCGTACACGAAACTCAGTGTGGAAAAATCGTTTACGAAACCGGCAAACCCATTTATCAACGGCGTCTCCTGATGCAGTGCGCGGCGTGCGCTTTCAAACCACTCCGCTGGGTTGAGAATGTCTCCTCCGATGTCTATCACTAATAACTTCGTATCATTTTCAACCGGAAGTTCTACAACGAAAGGGGGGTTGGAACCATCGAATTTGTCCACAAAAAAAATGCGCACGACCGTTTTCTCGTTCAGTATATCCGGCTTGCCAAAATGGCGGCAAAAACTCTCCCTCAAAGTAATTAATGAAGTTTGTAGCTCTTTATCATCGGGGTACATTTCAGAGTGCTGCCTGTAACTTCGACCGAATATTAAAATGTCGAGTGTTGGAAAAGAATTTGACTCGGATGACGCGGGAGTATCAGAGCGATTCGCTTTTTGTAGCGTATACAGTACAGACATGGTGGAACGCGTCGCTCGGTTCGAATTCTCGCCTTCGTTTAGATTTAGCTTGTTGCGTACGAGTCTTGCATCGACCGACAACTCAGATTAAATTTAAACCACGACATGTACTGTGTTTCTTGTACATCTTGGTACCGTAGCCGCGCTCTTACAGTGTGAGTGTTGCGAATAAACGTGCGTACACGGAGATCTACATTTATATATATCTATATCTATATATATATGTGTATTACATCAACTTGCAGTCTATAATACTATATCACACTGGGTTTAATTCCGAGTGAGACCATTATCATTACTCGTAAATACACTCTTGTTAATACGATTGTACGCTGCTATGCATTCTGCTGGGTGAAGCTCAGTTCTCCGAATTCTCGAGTATGATTGCAGTCTCCTCGAGAGCGCGCGTCAAGTCGTCCGCCGTGATGACATCGGGATACGGTCCGTCCGGCTGAGAAAGCACTTCGTGGATGGTGGTGTTATCGCGTATTCCGATCTCCGCCAGCGGCGTGGTCGGCGGGTTGCGATTCAACCTCCAGCCTTCGTGAAGCAGATTTCGTCGACGACGATGTCGGGAGCCGACGGCGGTCTCGTAGGCTGCCAACAGGTCGGACACCGTACTTCGCGCGTCCATGTACAGATACAGTTTCGCGTCGCTCAGATTGCCGACTTTCACACAAAAGCGGTCCGAGGGGTTTGTCGTCGTCATGAGATCGGTGATGAACGTGTATTGTATGCAAAATTGTTGAAGTGGTGAATGGTGAACACGGGTCGAGTCGCCCGTCTTATTGCTAATCGATTCGCCGCAGCGCGCACTTTCCGGCGTGGCGAGCCCTCCGCGACGACTCGCTTCGCGACGGCGCCTCCGCGCGCTCGACGACGACGCGTGCACCGGGCGAATTATCGGTGTCCTCGTCGGCGTCGGCGTCGTTCTCGGTGATATCGTAGATGTCGCCCACCGTCGGCGGCGGGGTCCCTTCATCTCGCCGGCGCACGATGAAGGTCGCGGATGCGACGTTGCCGTTTCGAAAACTTTCGATGTCTTGAGAGTTTTCCATTTCAAATTCGTACCGAGACGAGACAAAATCCGCGTGAAACGCGTGTCGCCGCGACGCGTCGGCGTCGGCGTCGTCGTCGTCGCGGGCGCGTCGCGCGGGGGTGGCCAATCGCCGATTTCCGCGCATGCGTTTTCGATGTTCGTACACCTGACGGCTTTCACGCATAGCTCGCTTGCGCCATCCGTTCACGGCTCGACGCGACAACTGCTTCTGATTGGTCATCGCTTACAATGGTCGAGGTTCGGCCCGAACTACGTATATATATAGAAAGCGTATCGAGACTGTAGACTGACTCCGGACACTAGAGCATGACGTCGATAAAAGTGCGGCGCGATTCGCGACGGAACTCGGATGCCGTGGGTGCGCCGTTTCGTTGATGAGATCGATACCGCTATCGGCGTTTTTTTTCTTCGGTCGCTTTTGAGCGCGTGCTGTTTTTGCATTGGCAGGCACGCTTCGAGACATCAAACGGCTGATCGCCGAAGAACGGTTCGCCGACGATGAGGTACATTTACGAATTTCCGTCGAGGTTCGCTCGAGAGACGATCGTTACACGCGCCGCTCGTCTGAATTTTGTACGCGTGCGCGGGAACAGGCTCGTGTTTACGAGAGCGGCGACCTGTCGATTGTTTTCGGACTTGGAAAAGAAACACGATTCGCCGCGAAACGGAAGATTGTCGTCGATGGCGAACGGATCATCGCTCATTTGCAACAGAGCGGAAACCCCGCGACGCCGATCTCGCGCGCCGATGCCATCAACCACATGCTCGCCGAAGCGAAACGATACGAGCGTCGCGCAGGCTTCGAGGCGTCGCAAGCGTCGTATTCGTCGTCGATACCTTTGGTTCATCTCCCCGGCGCCGATTCGAAGACGCCGCCGTGGTTGCGGGCGCTGCATTGTCGCGCGATCGAAACGTATCATCGCGATCGGATTAGTCGCCCCGCGGCATAAACGGATGAGAATATGCTGTTAGATCTGCGTAAAGTTATTTTCCAAAGGCAAACCGATATTTTCGCATCGCGTCCACGCGACATACGCGATGAACACTCCCGCCGTCTCGATGCCGAATGCGTAAAAACGGACCCGCGACGTATACGTAGTGTATGTATATATGTATGTACAGTATACTTTCGCCGCCACCTCTCTAAAATCTTTTCGCGCGCGAATCCGAGTACGGTATGTGGACGGCGTTGATCGATACGACGGGAAACTTCGCGACGGCATTCGTTTTGGTTCCCACCGCGCTTTTGGTGGGCACGTGTTACGCATTTATCACGCATCAAGTGATACATCACATTTTCATTGACATTTACATACCGGGAAAATTCCGCTTGAACGACGATGCTTACCGCGATTACTATCGGCACCTTGTGGATTTGCGCTTCATCAACGCCGCGCGGGCGTTGAGCGTTTTCGTTCGATGGACGTTCGCTTCAGCCTACGCGACCGTCGCGTCCCTCGCAACGTACGGAAGCGCGTGTCGTGATGCGGCGATCGTCGTGTTTGCGGTGACGGGTGCAGCGTTCCTGATCGCGTTTCAGGGCCACACTCTGCTGGATAAAGCGAATCTGCTGTACGAGGAAAGTCGAGATGGTTTGCTGTATCCGATCGAAATGATATTGCGAACGTTCGCCTTGATATATTCGCCCGCGGTGGCGGTTTGGAACGCCGCGCTGCTGCTCTTCGCTTCGTGCTGGCGCGTCATTTCCACCACGGCACTCGCGTTGCCGACCGGAATCACGCTGGAGTTGTTGGTGTCGATCGGTCAGTTCGTGTATCATTTCGCCGGCGGTGTGCGCGATTGGATCGTCACGGACGGAGTCGCTGATGGTCAACCGGATTTCATTCACGCCTGTTTCGCGTTGCAGCGCGGCTTGCACGCGACTAGGGAGATGCTCATCTCTCCGTGCGCGCTGACTCGAGGTTTCATGGAAACGATCACGTCGCCTTTGGATTACTATCCGCCCGGAGCGGAGCTCGCGGTGCGAGTGGGTGAATATTACGCGCCGCTCGCGCGAAACGCGAACGCCTACGAACCTCTCAACCGGTTCTGTTTTCGTCAGAAACTGTATTCTTCGACCTTCGACAGCGCGGATTTTTACGATTCGACGTTGAATTATTGCGTCGTTTGCGATTACGATCTCGGAATTCGCGATCGTTGCTTACCTCATCATTATCACGCGCCGCTGGCCATGAATGCCGGCCTGGTGCATATCACGCAATACGTGAAAGTGTTGGCGCAATTCGCGCTGCGGGGGAATTCGAACCCGTCCGGGTCCGCCGATTCGTTTTTTGATTCGGCGACGCCGCCGATCGACGCCGGACCTCGAGAGCGATGTTTCCTTTCCGGAAGCGCTTTCGAGCGACGGTATTCCGTGTGTTGGAATGGCGACGCTGGCGGAAAAGACGGGGTTCCGGCGGAACCCTATTTGCACCATCCACCGTGGTTGTTGTGTCCGGATTACGCGGAACGTTACAACACCGTGAATACCGACGCGCTTGTCACGAGCTTCTTAGATCTGGTAGGCTTCGGCGCCGACGCCGTCGACGCTTGGTTTGCGAACGCGTTGGCGTACGCGCAGCACGTGATGCTCCGCGTCAACGCCGATCGCGGGCAGCGTCCGAGCGACGACGACGTCTGTACCGACTTGTGGTCCGTGCGGCCATCGTATCGCGACACTTCGACGCCGTCCGCCGTTTGCGTGGTCGACATCCCCAGCGCGTCGCTGCCGATTCGGCGCTTTTTGACACCGTTGGCCGCTGCGCTTCGCGTCGCGCTTCGCGTCGCGCTTCGAATTCCGTCGTATTCGCGGTATGTGTTGCTCGCCATGAGAGAGCGAGGATTGTTCGGTGTCGTCGACGGGTCCGATCCCGACGCCGACGCCCCCGAGTCGGAGCGCGTTGAAAACGCGGGTAGGCTTGCGCACCTCATACTCGAAACGCCGAACACGGTGGGATGCGCAAAAGGGCCGCGCGAATCGAATTATTCATCCACGACGTCCGGCGCGACGACGGCGTCGCAGCGAAGTCCGAGCGAGCTGTGCGCCACCAATTACGCGCTGGAGCTGCTGCGCTCGGGGCACGCGGAGTTTGCCGATTATCTCCGCGTGATGAGATTAGATCGCGAGGCCGATCTGTACGCGGTGGCGAACGTGAAAACCCTGCTGGGAAGCGCCACCACGTTGTATCGCTACTTGACAACGCTCGCCGTCGGCGTGTACGAAACGCCGTTACCCCCGCCCGCTTATCCGTCGCCGCCGTCGCCGCCGCCCGCGCCGCCTCCGCCGCCGTATTGCGCGTATCCCGCGGTGGACGTTCGCAACATCACGTCCGGGCAAAAAATCGCGAGCAGTCACGTGGGCCTAGCGGCGTGGACGACCTACGGTTGCGGCGCTCGCACGAAGAACGAGCTGGCGAATTATCATTTTTTTTTGGAGACGTATCCGTTGCAACGAGTGGATTTCGACTATTTCTCTCAGCGCTGGCGCTACAACGCGCTACCGGCGCATTTAAAAATGAGCTGCTATTTCGTCGCATCTTACGGCGAGTACACGGCCGTGTTGGGCGAATCCGAGTGTCCCGAGCCTCCGAGTTGGGCCGCCGACGAGGATAAGCGCGACCCGAATTGCACGCTGGCGGGTTATCCCGCTCGACTGGACTCGACTCACGTCAACACCGACGACCTGCGGACGACGCCGAACGTCTATCTATTCAATCGCGACGAGCAATCCGATTGCGATTGCGACGCGGAGAGCACCCCTCCGACGGATGCCGGAGCGGTGCTGTACACATGCCCGACGGCGAAATATTATCCGCCGCGGATCACTCCGGTGAGCGACGAGGACGACGATGACGATGGTGTCGGGGTGTACTCCATCGATTCGTACTTGCTGAACGCGACACGCGATCGACTCTCGGGCGTCGGCGCGGGCGTTCGGACGCGGGAGGGGCACTCCGGTTCCGGTTTCGACTATCCGGTGTGTCGAGTTCTGCAGATTGCGGCGTTGGACGATTCGACGCCAGGTGATGACGACGACGGTTTCGTATACGACGTCTTGCATCGCGATCGCTGCGCGTTGGCGGAGAGTGAATATTTCGACGGCGACGAATCCACCGGCTACATGAACCAGGCGGAATGTAATCTGGTGGCGGTCACGGACATTCGCGACGACGTCAAACGGCAAGGGGCGCGATTCACGTTGGTGGACACCGCGAAGGTGCTGCGTCTACCCGTGCGTTCCGTACATCGCGTTGTCGAGGGGGTCGATCTCGCCACCGCGCGCGACATTTTGTCGAAAATCGCGGAGCCCATCGAAAACACCCCGGCGTGGACCGTGCGCGCTTCGGAGCAGGTGTTCGCCAATTCCAGCGGTTTCGCGATCGAAGAGCTACGCGGATTTCATTCTATCGGTGGCTCGGGCGCCGGTGCGCATCAGCCATTCTGTTCGTGCGACCCTCACGCGCTGGTGTTGCCCGCGCCCGTCGAGAACGTGCGGTACTGCGCGCCGCGCGCGTATCGAAACGCTCCCTCCCCTCCGAGCCCACCTCCGCCGTCTCCGAGTCCCTCCCCTCCGCCACCGCCTCCTTTTCCGGTCGCGACCGGTACGAACGTCTGCCGCGACGCGACCGGAGATGTGTTGAGCGGTTACCACATGCGTCACGCAAAACGTGATATTTATCCCGCGTCCTGCATTTGCGAAACCACAGAACGGCCGCCCCTCGCGACCGCCAGTTTCGACGACGACGAGGACACCTATTATTGCCCCGCCGTTTGCGACGACGCGGCGCACGCTCGGGGTCCGCGATGCGTGTGCCGCGCGACGAACGAGTCGACGCTGTTGCGCCTCGCCAACGCGGGTTACGATATCGATCGAAATCTCACTTCCGTCGCCCTCGGCGAGACGTACGCGACAACGTTGAACGCCGTCTCCGTAGACACCGTCGACCCCGCCGCGGTCAATTCGAAAAGCCTTCGCGAGGATCGGTTCGTGTTCAGTTTCGCGTTCGACCTCGAGGCTGATAAATTTCCTTCGTTGAGCGACATACATCAGAACGGCGACGAAATCTGCGCTCGTAATCTGGGTGACTCGGCGTGGAAATTGTATCGCCCCTCGGACGAGGCCGCTCAGACGGCTCTGCGGCGTCGAATGCAAACCGCTCTGAACGAGGTCGTCAATGACCGCAACATGAGCATCGTCGGGTTGCCGTGGTTGGACAATCACGCGCTGTGCGTCTCGTTCGGTCGCTTGCAATTGCCGTCACCATTGCGTAACCATTACGCCGGCAAACCGAACGCGGGAAGTGACGACGCCGGACGCGCCGTCATCAATCTCGCTCGGCAATTGCAGGAGATCTCCGCGCCTCGAGCGAGCGGCGCGGATGGCACCGCGTTCACCGCCGACGACGCGCGATACGTGGAGGACGTGCTGCTGCATGATAATTGGATGGGCCGTTACTCGGAATCCGCGGACCCCGCGACCTCACGGGAAGCGACGCATTCGCGATGTATTTCCGGCACGGAGACGCGGTACGATCGGTCGCTGTTCGCGATGACGGACGGTGATCGCTTCGATCTCTTCGATTGCGCCGGAGCGCATTCGCTTCGTCCGTGCGGTTTTCGAGAGTACGACGCGGCGACCGCTTGCGATGATGGTCATGAGTATCGCGTGTCCGCTTCCGAACTCGGTCGTGTTCGTTGCGTCGACGACGCCGGGTCGTTGTTGTATACCGCCGGAGATGGACTCTCGCCGCGCGATGTCGCTCGCGGCGCCGTCGAAAATTACGACAATCGAAGCTACCAATTGCCGTGGGGTCTTCGTTATATCGTCGACACGGCGCAACGGATAGTGCCGTACAATAACACCGCGTGGGAACTCACCGACGCAAGAGCGTCCTGCGAATTACCCGCCGAGACGCTCGTCGACGATTGGCATCGCGCCGACCGATGCCGCGATCTGATCGACCACACCGAGCTTTCCAACACTCGCAAGCGTCGTTTTCGTTACAGCGATCGCGCGCACGGACGCCGACCCTTCCTCCAACGAGTCACCGACGAATGGAAACGAGTCGCGTGCGGAAGTCGACGCGACGTCTTACCGCTGTGTCACGACGTCAATCTACTCTCGGTCACGGAAATGCGGGGAGCGATGGGATTTTGCGGCGGATCCGTCGTCGACGAGGAAACTCGACCGGGGCACGCCGTCTCGGTGTGCTCCGCGTTTCCGCACGGATTCGTACATTATCCAACGCCGGCATCGTCGAAGAGCGGCGCGGACATCGCGGCGCATCGTATTGCGGTTCCCGTGTACGCGAACGATACGATGGCCGGAGCGCGTCTGCTCCCCGTCGTGTCGGAAAACGTCGGCGCCTCGGTGTCCGATCGATATGTGGCGGTGTGTCATCGCGCCGCTCCGTTCCGGAATTTGACGCGAAACATCGTCACCGTCGACGACGACGAACACGCGCGCGCCCGCGTTCGCGAGGACGGCCTGTTACGCTTCGATACCGACGCGCGAGAACGTGCGCGGACGGCGATTCGCGCATTGCAAAACGTGAGCGCCAAATGCGCGTTGAATCACGAGAACACGTTTCCTCGACTGTCGGATGATTTGTTTCGTGAGTTGACCGCGGCAGCGTCTCCGCACGGCCTCGCGCGCGTGTTGCCGAAAACATCGGCCGACACTCGATGGCCGTATCCTTGGACTCGGAAGAGTGGGCTTCACGATCGCGCGATGTTCAACATGGGTACCGTCGACGCCGCGAACTCGTTATCGTTACTGTCCGCGTCCGAGGTGACCACGCCCGAGATTACGGTCGAAGGGCGACGCGTAAATTTTTCGATGCCCGGGCGCCCGGTGTACGGTTTTCGCGGCGCGGCTCAGGATCGCACTCGTCGCGATCCGATCGGCTATAACGACGCCGTATCTTTCATGCCGCGATCGGAGGCGAACATCGAAAATATCGTCGGCGGCATCACCGACAATCAATTCACCGAATTGGCGTGGGTCTTGGAACGATGCGACGACGCTGACCCTCGCTCATCTTCCACGACCCTCGGTCATCTTCCTCGATTCCGAATCAGAAGTCTGCGCGATAATCGTTTCTTACGTATCAAAGGCGCCGGCGCGCACGCCGGTATGCCGTCGGAATACATCTCGGGGGTGTACCAACTTCCGCGCTTCTCGCGAACTCGCCCGACCGGTGCCGATATCATGTTGGACGTCGAGCGTTTTCTACCGAAGGGCGCGATGGAGGACGCGGAACGCCAATTACGCAATCGTTCGAGTACGATTCACGCGTACAACAACACCGCGGATTCTCGATGGCTTTTCGATGTGACCGGATATCTCTTCGAATCCGATTTCATGCTGTCGCACGGCGTCGCGTGAGCGGCGACGAGGAGCGACGACGACGGCGGCGGCTATGTTTCCGATGGCGATTTCGACGCGGAGGGGGGGGTCGGATTTTTCGCGCCGCGCGCCGCGGAGGTGGGCAACCTGCCCGTCCGCGATTTCGAGCGTCGCCCTCCTCGGACCATCACTCGCCGTCTCGCGGACTTGGAGATGAATGACGCGGAGGGGGGCGTGCCCAACGGCGGATCGACTTTCAATCGTCAATTATTTCGCCATGCTCACGCTTCGACGCTTCACGCGTACTGCCGAGCCTCGCCATCGCCCGCGACGACGAGGCGAGGTGGTTTTGTCGCGGACGACGAGACCTCGCATTCACCTCACGATGGCAGATTGGATCGTCGGCAATGCGACGCGCTCAACCGGCGTACGTTTCAACGATGGGCGCTCGGATTTCCCACTCATGCCTATCTGGGATTCAAAGGCGATGTGGCGTACGCCGCGGGAAACAGGGATTGCGTGGCGATCAACATACTCACGGGAGCGCACTGCGAGCTGTATCGAGACGACGGAACCGTGTTTTGTCTACGCGGTACCGACGTGCAATTCGGGGAGTGGATCACGTTGCCGTGTTCGCATCGTAAGCCGTTCGTGTGCGCTCGTCGGGGTGCCTCCTTCGCGAAAGAGCATAATCGAGTTTTCGACTCGCCCCTGAGCTACGACGACGCCCGCGAGACGTGTCTCGCTCTGGGTGACGATTACGATCTTAGATCGCCGCCGCGGAGTATCGGCGAGAACACGCTGCTGGCGAGTCTTCTGTACGACGCCCTCTGCGACCGATTGCGTTTGTACGGATCGGATGACGGGGGCGTGCGTTGCGATCTGGCCGCCTCGACCGTGGGCGAAGCTCGTATGAGAACGCTGATTCGCGCCGACGAACATCGATACGAAACGTTAGCCGGCGGCGAGTACGATTCGAGATTGAAGAGATGGCGTAATTGTAGT
The DNA here is from genome assembly GCA_001247695.2 of Cymbomonas tetramitiformis. Lineage (NCBI taxonomy): Eukaryota > Viridiplantae > Chlorophyta > Pyramimonadophyceae > Pyramimonadales > Pyramimonadaceae > Cymbomonas > Cymbomonas tetramitiformis. The sequence goes on along the minus strand of LGRX02032664.1, from coordinate 138,630 downwards.
ACGACGGCGAGCTTCGTGAGAGCCGTCGTCGGCGGAACCTCGACGATCGTGGATAACGAGGTCGGACGTTACGGCGAAACCGGCGCGTGCGAGCGTGAAACGGCGGGCATCTATCGACGGCACGGCGAGCTCGTCAACCCGTCGTCGTTCGGAGAGCAAGACGCGCTGACATCGCGAGGTCTGCTGTTCGCCGACGTTTGGTTCGGAATGCGTCGCGTCGACCACTTCGAAGGTTTCGCGGAACAGGCTTGGGGAAAATGCGCCTCCTCCGAGTCCGACGACGCTCGCGGATTTTCCGATACGATGTTATTTCGCTACGTCTCCTGCAAAAGATCGGATAACACGCTCGTACCGAATCAATACGCGATGTTCGCCACCGACGAGCTCGGCCGCGACGTGCCCGTGATGACGCAGGTCGCGTCGCATCCCTTCGCTCTGGACAACGCGCACCGCGACGAAAACATCGCCGCGTATACGGCGGCTGTACGGCGAGGCATGACGCCGCTCGCCGATGATGTCGATTTATCAGCCCTCGCCACATTCGAGAGTGAAGGCATGGAAGCGCTCTACGCGAACGTACCGGAATATCCTCTGCGACCGCGGGTGTGGCGTCGAAACGCGATCGCGTTGAAAGCGTACGACGCGCGGACGGATGAGTCGGTGAAACGTCTCTCCGCGGGAGAGTGCGAGTCATCGTCGTCGTCGTTACGCCCCGCGGTTCGGTCCATCAACCTGGCCACGTGCGGAGGCGGCGTCGTCGGCGGCGACGCCGCGTGCGGATTGCTTTCGCTGCGCGTTCCCGTACGCGTCTCGACCGCGATGCGGTTGCAGCCCGTCACCGGCGAGGGTGTCGAAGATTTGTATCAGACGATTTTCGACGACGTCTTGCAACGACCGCGTCTACGCTACGCCCGGTCTTATTCGCCGCGTGAAATGTTGGCGGTCGACGCCGCCGCCGCCTCGAAAACCTCACGTTACGTCTCGCGAAGACCCGCCTCCCTCCTCAACGCCGATTCGTTGCACGACCCCGGCGAACACACCCACGGCACAACTTACGGACGCTCCGGCATCGCGTCGGGACCGGATGGCGTATTCGGCGGCGGACACGGCGGGATCGATCTGCGTCGCTACCTGCGATCGTTGGATAACGTCACGTATCCTTGCGACAGTACGCAGGAATATCCGATGACATACTCCGAAGAGATGTGCCGCTCGGTCGACGAAGAAGACGCGGCGCCGCGGATTCGGGAGGTGATCACCCCGTCTTCCTGCGGCGAAGACGCCGCGCATGCGGATCGTCGTTGCTCCCTTTTGGCGCGGGCCACGGGCCGGCGGTTGGGGTTCGTGCCCGATGTTCATCGAGCGTCGCGACGCGACGATATTGTTCATTTGCATCGTCTCGACAGCGTGTGGAACTCCACCGAATCCAGACCGTCGTCGTTGTTCGACGGATCGGACACGCGCGCGCAACTCGGCGAACTGGCGGGGCATCTGCGGAGAGACGGTGTGTGGTTTCCGAGCGATCCGGTCGTTCGCGAAGAGATGGAGAATGTGTACGCCCCCGCGACGGCCGACAGCCACGGCTGGTTGTATACGTGCGCCGGATCGGTATTAGCGTTCGAACCCGCTCGCGGTGATGACACCGACAGCGATGAAATCTTCGACAACCCTCCGGCTCCGATGGCGCCCGAAGCGCCGCCTTCCGATGGAACGATCAGCGTGAATGTCGGTCGCTACCAAGTGTCCGCGGCGGGCGTGTTGACGATGATCGACGACCTGCACCGCGCGCGGGTGATACGTCGAGACGCGCCCATGTACAGCGTGTCCCGCGCAACCGCTTCGGAGAAAACGGGCGTAACCAACACCGAGGCGTCGATCGGTGACATTCGTCCGGACGCCGAACGCGCGGAACAATCGTACCGTCCTCGATCGGGCTACAATAGTTATAGCTATTCGGGCGTGGAGGCGCTTTCGGCGATGGTGCGATACGATACCCGAAGGAGCGAATCGACGGTGTCTCGGTGTCGCCCGGTCGGGGACCGTCGCGCCTCCGATGGAAAAGCTTGGAATGAAGACGCCTGTCGCCGATTGATGGCGCGCGTGTACGGCGGCGAACGCGCGCCGCGCAATCTCACGGACGAGTACGCCAAAAGTCAAGGGGTGCGAGGCGGAGCGAACGATCAGAGCGATCTGCGCCCCGAGGCGGACTTATCGGATCTCGGCGGTCCGAGATTGCAACTTCCCGTCGCGTACGTCTCCGATTTTACCGCGAAAACAGATGGCCAAGGTCGCAGCGTCTGGTATTCCGGGTACTCGCGGGAGGAGACCGGCGTATGTAATCCGCATTATCGGGACGATCTCAACGATTCGAAGTGCGCCAAACGACTGGACGCTTTACCGTTGCGCGCGAACGCGCCGCGATGTGGGGTGCCCGCCTCCGAGGTGTATTACGGAAGTTCGCGCGATCACGCTCAAGGCGCCACCGACGCCTCCACCGCCCGACGAGCGATGTGCACCTGTCGTCAAAATGTTCCGGACGCGTTATGTTGGCCGTTGTCGACCCGCGAAGAATCGACTCGCGCCGACTCGCCGGAATCGCGATTTCTCACGCGTTTAGAAACGTTATGGAAGGGTATACCAAAACCACCCGGTTTTATCGACGAAAACACGGTGATACCGGTCGTGGATATGTGGAATGATGCCGGGATGCACGGGGGTATGCGTTACGACCCGACCTTCATGTGGAACGACGACGACGGCGACGACGACGGAACGCGGCAAGATCCGGGAAATTTGGGACCCGGTCGCCTGCTCGTCACCCTTCCCGCCAATAACGAGGACGGCGGCGAGAGTTACCTCAGTTCCGATCGTCGGCATTACGGAGTGGCTCTGGAGCGAGTGGAAGATTTTAATAACAAGGAATCTTTGAAGGCGATCACCGATCTCGTGACCGACTTATGCGACGAGATCACCGCGGAATATCGCCGTCGCGTCGCCGCGTTGGACGAAAACGCGCAACCCTGTCTCGGATTTGCCGTGCAGGATATGTTCCTCTACGACGGGTACCCCCGCGACATGAACGATACGAGGGAAGGTCAGGAACGTTTTCAGCAGAGGACGTCGCTATATTACCCCGTGTATAACGCCTCGGCCGGTCAATCGGCGGCCGCCGACCCCGCGAAGGATGGACTGAGACATGTGCTTCGAGTGACGCAGCAGAAGTATGTCGCCGGCGTCTCCGTCTCGCATTACGGTGCCTTCCGCGACGACGCGATGACGAGGAACACCTCCCAGTCGAGCCTCTACGAGGTCGATCGTCGTTTCGTGAACGCGCACTCCGGCCCGAAGGGGTTTCTCAACGGCCGAAACGCGGTGCGCTCTTTCCTATTCACATTGTACGGCGCTTCGAGATATTCGGTCGGCGAACGAGGCGGAGTCGTGGACCGCGATCGCGAATTCGAAACTTTACGCGTCACGCGTACCGCTCCGTGGATGTGGTCTCATCCGACCGACGCGATGAACGCCGGGATTCGAATGTCGCGCGCGGGAGCGCCGCGGCGAAGTGATCGACAATCGGAGCATACCTCGAAGTCGGAAAACACGCGGGTGCGGGAGCTTCCGTCCTACGAGGGATTCACGCCGGCGGGAAAGCTCGGAGGCGCCGTCGGTGCCGACGCGTACATTCGTCACAGCGGCCTCGCGTATTCGGCGCACGCCGCTTTGGATCTTCGAGCGCGTCATTACTATCCGGCTTTCTTCTATCGCGCGATGAGCGCTCAAGACCTCGCCGAATTCGTACATCGCGGGGAGGCGGGGGGGGAGAACGGTTGGTTGACGAACGAGGCGTCGAAATATATGCAACGCTTCCCCGGCGCCAGCGAACCCATCGAGATTTTATGGCCTCCGCCGGAGGTGACCGTGTGGGCGAGAGTCGCGGAAGCGTCGCGGATGCGCGCGGACGCGCGAGACTTGTTCGGCTCCTTTCACACGCCGACGAGCGAATTCGCTCGCGTCAACGGCGTCTCGAGGCTACTCCACTCGCCATCGGAAGTGCAACATCGCATGATTCACGATTGCGATGATGGCGTGTGCGAACGCGGGCTCGGCGCGGGCTCTCCCGTCGTCGTCGCCCAATCGCTCGCGGCGACGTCCATACGCATCGTCGATGTCGAGGCGACGGCCCAAATATCGTCGTCGTCGTCGTTCGCGTCGTCACCGGTGAACGTTCCACCCGGTTTCGATACCATTTGGAGTCGTTACCTACGCAATCGCATTCCGACCTGCAATCGGGTGGATACTCCGCATCAACGTTTCTACAATCACGAAGGGCACGATGAAACATTCTGCGCGCGTTTACGGGCGCCTCTGAAACAGCGCGCGACGCCCTCCGCGCCGCCTCCGCCATTCACGCCATCACCTCCTCCGGCGCCGTTCCCGCCGCAGGGAGCGAGATGGTGGGAGAAAATGAAAACCTCGTACGACGGCTCTAAAACCACCGCGAACGATCCCGACGGTTATTATTTTATCTCCAACGGCGCGATGGCGACCGATGTTGACCATTACAAACGCGAAGGCGACCTCAATGAATGCGTGAATAAATGCAAATACGAGGAAACCGGATGCTACGCGGTTCTCTACGCTTTTTTTAAAAATCAAGATTCGGGCGATGCTTGCTACGACTATCACGCGTGCTACTATTACTCCTGCGGCTCCCTGGGGAATGAGTGCTCGATGAACAACCGAAACCCACCCGACGCGATGGATGGTGACATTCATATAGGAGGGGGGCTTATCAAATGTACAGCGACCATCGACAGACACGGGCAATATGTAGCGAATGTGGCGATCGCCGATAAAACGCCACCCGCGCCGGGGTCGCCGCCCGCTCTCCCCCCGTCACCTCCGCCCGAGCCCGCGTTTTCGACCGGTGTCGGCGCGCGCTACAATTTGGTGATTTACGATGACGCGCTTCTCAATTACACGCGCGATTGGGAGTACGAATTCTTGCAACGCACGAGATTACCGGGTCATCAGGATGTGTGGGGATGGACCGCGGTGTACAACATCAGTAATCCGTGGCTGCGAGAATTGACCGACGACACCACCGGCGACGCGCGGTATCGCTTGTTGGGCGATCCGACCACGCTTTTCACCTACACGTATCTTGAAAAATCTGAAGGAGGCGAATTTCTCGACCCGTTCCCCACCTCTTATCTGGGCCAAAATTTTGATTGCGACACATATCGAGGCGATCCGGTCAAGTACAACGCGAGCGCGTGCTTGTGGCGATGTCGAGACGACCCCGAATGTGAAGTTTATTACGTCGCGTTCAATTACGAGACGCGATGGACATCGACGCGCGATGGCGTTCTGAAACTCATGTGTTATCGATTCGCGTTGACCGCGTACGGCCGATCTCTCGGTCGCGACTCCGTCGTTCTCATGTCGGATTCCATCAACAAGGTTTTAACAACAATACGGGACCCCGTAACAGGTGCCGGGAGAACAACGACGTCGAATCGCACCTTCGCATCCGCGTATTGCACCCGCGTGGGCGTAGCCGCCCATCTCACGCCGGTCTGGCAAGATGGAGCGGTGACGCCGCCCTCGCCCCCGGCCGTACCACCCCCTCCTCCATCGTCACCGCCTTCACCACCCTCGCTTCCATCGTCACCGCCTCCGCCACCCCAAACGGATTTCCAAAGCGCGTTGATTGGAAGAACCGATAGTAATCGGGGAGGACGTGGTACGACATCTAGCGCGCGCACCTGCGCGAAAGGTTCGGTGGTGGTGGACATGCGCATGTGGGCCGAGAGTTCGAGCACGGCGATGAAAACCATCATGTTTCGGTGCACGGACGGCACTTGGATTTGGGCGGGGGATGCCGGGGTCAATGACGATATGCAAGACGCCGGATACGGTACGGGCGAGGCTAATCGAGGATGTATCCAAACGGACGCGCTTAACGGGGTCGTTTCGAACCGGCAAGCTTCGAGTGTCGACCTGTGGGCTTCGAACATCGACGGCGAGCACCAAAGTTTCGGGGCGGGTCAATTTTCGACGGTCGCTTACACGTGCTTCTCCGATTCAGAACTCGAAGGACGCATCGACGCTGGAAATATCTACGGGACGATCGCCTGCGACCACGACGGGACGACCCTCGTGGGATTCGGAGTGCGCTTCCCATCTCTCATCGACCCCCCTCGCTCGCCTGCCCTCAAATGGCATTTTTAGTTGAGCAAATTGCGATCGTTGTCGACGACAAAAAAATGCGTTTTGTCCCATCGCGGATCGAAACGCCGTTCCATCGGAGAGACAGATCGGTTTTCGCGGTACTCGACGGTGATTTGAGTCGAATATGGGTGTCATTTCGCAAAGTCGAGGCGAGCGTCTTTCCGCGATGCGCGCGTATTCGATTATTCGTCGACGACAAAAAATGCGTTTTGTCCCATCGCGGATCGAAGCGCCGTCGCATCGGAGAGGCATATCGGTTTTCGCGGTACTCGACGGTGATTTGAGTCGAGTATGGGTGTCATTTCGCGAAGTCGAGGCGAGCGTCTTTCCGCGATGCGCGCGTATTCGATTATTCGTCGACGACAAAAAATGTGTTTTGTCCCATCGCGGGTCGAAGCGCCGTCGCATCGGAGAAACGGACCGATTCTGGCGTGGCCGAAGTTGTCGTGGTTGTGGTCGTGGCGAGCGTCTACGATTATTCGTCGACGACAAAAAAATGCGTTTTGTCCCATCGCGGACCGAAACGCCGTTCCATCGGAGAGACAGATCGGTTTTCGCGGTACTCGACGGTGATTTGAGTCGAATATGGGTGTCATTTCGCAAAGTCGAGGCGAGCGTCTTTCCGCGATGCGCGCGTATTCGATTATTCGTCGACGACAAAAAATGTGTTTTGTCCCATCGCGGGTCGAAGCGCCGTCGCATCGGAGAAACGGACCGATTCTGGCGTGGCCGAAGTTGTCGTGGTTGTGGTCGTGGCGAGCGTCTACGATTATTCGTCGACGACAAAAAAATGCGTTTTGTCCCATCGCGGACCGAAACGCCGTTCCATCGGAGAGACAGATCGGTTTTCGCGGTACTCGACGGTGATTTGAGTCGAATATGGGTGTCATTTCGCAAAGTCGAGGCGAGCGTCTTTCCGCGATGCGCGCGTATTCGATTATTCGTCGACGACAAAAAATGCGTTTTGTCCCATCGCGGATCGAAGCGCCGTTCCATCGGAGAGACAGATCGGTTTTCGCGGTACTCGACGGTGATTTGGGTCGAGTATGGGTGTCATTTCGCGAAGTCGGGGCGAGCGTCTTTCCGCGATGCGCGCGTATTCGATTATTCGTCGACGACAAAAAATGCGTTTTGTCCCATCGCGGGTCGAAGCGCCGTCGCATCGGAGAAACGGACCGATTCTGGCGTGGCCGAAGTTGTCGTGGTTGTGGTCGTGGCGAGCGTCTACGATTATTCGTCGACGACAAAAAAATGCGTTTTGTCCCATCGCGGACCGAAACGCCGTTCCATCGGAGAGACAGATCGGTTTTCGCGGTACTCGACGGTGATTTGAGTCGAATATGGGTGTCATTTCGCAAAGTCGAGGCGAGCGTCTTTCCGCGATGCGCGCGTATTCGATTATTCGTCGACGACAAAAAATGCGTTTTGTCCCATCGCGGATCGAAGCGCCGTTCCATCGGAGAGACAGATCGGTTTCCGTGGTACTCGACGGTGATTTGGGTCGAGTATGGGTGTCATTTCGCGAAGTCGGGGCGAGCGTCTTTCCGCGATGCGCGCGTATTCGATTATTCGTCGACGACAAAAAATGCGTTTTGTCCCATCGCGGATCGAAGCGCCGTCGCATCGGAGAAACGGACCGATGCTGGCGTGGTCGTGGTCGTGGTCGTGGTCGTGGTCGTGGTCGTGGTCGTGGTCGTGGTGGTGGTCGTGGTCGTGGTCGTGGTCGTGGTCGTGGTCGTCGTGGTTCTCGTGCAACCTGAAAACTTGACGCGCGTAAAGTTGACATTCGATGCCATGCACTTGATGACACATAAGGGAATATTCCCTTCGTGCTTGAAAAGATTCCATACATACATTCGCCATAATCGTGGTCGTCGTCGTTGTCGACACTCGGCCATCAACCAAAGATCCGATTTCGCTGCAAAAAAGCATCTTTGGTTACGCCTTCATCGACGAGCATTTTCCGTCGAGTGACATTTTCGGGACTGTCGCAAGGCGAGGCGAAACAAATTGCGATGGTTTCCGGTCTGAGTCGCGACTGTGTATCGTGCGCAGGATACGTTCTTCAACGACGACGGTCACCTCGTGGGATTTTATTACATCTGCCGCTCGGTGCTACCGACGGCGTCGTCACGTCCACCACGCCGTCGCCGCGGTATACTCTCCTCCGCCGACGACGATGGGCGCGATGTTTTCGAATACGGCCTTGGGGTTGGTAGCGCACCGCGATTTGAGGCGGTGTCACGCCTCCGAGATCGATTCGAATCGGAAACCGAGGGAAGGTGGCTCGAGAAGAGCGGTGGGAGTTTCTATACGAATTACGATTACGAAAGCGAGCGACGCGACATCGCGATGTCGGATGTGGAAGCGATGGAAATTTGTGAACGTGTAGCGTGCGTGTATTACCAACGCGGCAAAATTTCGTTGCTCGGGAACGCCGATACCGATCATCGGTTCTCCGCGCGCTTTTGGTTGTCGATGCGGCTGTTCCAAAACGCATCCACCCTAGAAGCGACGCCGGACATTTACGTCGGTCGTCCTCTGACGAGGTTCCTCCCGCCCGACACCGATCACGGGCAAGATAAAGATCGCGTATCGCTTTTGGCGAACGAAACTCACCGACGACTGTACCGTACCGATTTCGTCTTTTCGCTCGCCGCCGATTCGACGTTGTCGGACGAGGCGTATCGACCCGTCGGAGCGCAAACCAGAACCGCTTCCAGTGCCCCTGAATGGGATGGCGGATTCTTAGACGGGTCCGCGTTTTGGCAATTCCATTCATTCTCGTGGGTATTTCCCGTGAAACATCGCTACTGGCCGCGCGAAACGAATCACACGACCATCGATCGATACGAGCGCCGGCGGGATACGCGTTTTTTTTATGAATCTTCCCGCGCCGCTTTCGCGTCGTCGTTATCGAGAAGACCCGATACGTTGAACACCGCTCCCACGGACTTGTTGTTGGGAGACGAAGCGTACGCCCGTCGCTGGGCGAGGCACGCGTTGAGTATCGCCGTGGGGCAATTGAACGAGGACGACCGAGCTCGATTGCAGGTGGCCTTGGATGCTTTCGGAGAATGGTTGTGCGACGACGCGTACATTTGCAGATTCTCGGGCGGTGCGGCTTCGAGCGCAGGCGCTCGGATAGCGGGCCCGCATTTGGTGTTTCCGCTTCGTCGCGCCGTCGGCGGTGCTGTCGCGGATGCGGAGGTCGCGTGGCCCGAGGCGACCGCGCTCGCCAAGCGTGTGTGTCGGGCGATAAACACGCGAACCCTTTCAACTGTACGCGACGGTATCGATCCGCCCTTGCCTGAGACGGTCGTACAATGTGACGCCGGTGATTGCGTCAGCGATTTGAAATTGCTACCCGCGGTGTGGATGCTATGTAAAGGCGTGACGGTTTCCACTTTAATCCGCGGCGACGACGACGACGACGACGACGACGACTTCGAAGATTCGACGACGACGGGGTCGCGCGTCACGGAATTGGCGCTCGGTTTCGCGTTGGACGCCGCGTGGCATCGTCCAGCGAGCGCGGGAACCCCGACTCGGACGGTGACCGCGGCGACCGTCGACCGAGAACGAATTTCGGGAGGAGAACTCACCCGCGCAACCTGCGACGAATGGAGCGGGTTGCGATACGACCGGGAATGGTCGTCGTCGGCATCAACTTCGGCGATCGGATCTTGCGCCACCGTCGTGACGTTGAGCGAGGTGCGCACGCCCGCCGTCGTCGACACCGACATCGCGGCCTCGTCGTCGTCGACCGAATCTTCCGACGATGAAGGTGCCCGTGTTTATCCGGCGACGGACCACGCTTGGGATCGCGGCGCGGTGAATTTATGCGCGACGTTGCCCTGGCGAGTGTCTCGAGCGTTTTACGCGCATGACGGTGGCGTGATGAACCTCGAAAGTGAGAATGCTGCAAATCCCGAATCTCCGGTTCGCGACCGAAAAACACTACGCGCCGTGTCTCTGAGGGAACGCGACGCGCCCGTCGGGGGCACCTGCCTGACGTTACTCGCGCCACCCAATCCTCGAACATTTGCCAGCGATCACGGTTTCCTGTGGGGGCCATCCGTAAGCGTCATCTCCTCCGACGTCGCCGATGATCACGCCGAGACCGGTGGTGATAACGACGTCACCTCGACACGATTGAGTCTCGTAAAAAACTCATCGACGAAAGCCGACGCGTTCGTGTTGCGCCCCGGATCGGATCCATTCGGCGCCGATGCATCCATCGGGACTTACGACGGTATGATCGACGCGCCCTGGATCGGGAGTGAGCGTTCGGGGACGAGCGACGCGCGCGTCCTGTGGCCGCTCGTACATTCATTACCATCGCTATTTTTCCCCGAAAATTACACGCGCTCGAACGGCGATCGCGTGATGTTGGCGAGAGGCTTTCGGCCTTACGCCACCACGTTATCGCCATCCTCGTCATCGACGGAGAACTCGAGTGGAGGGTACCGATCTTTCTGCAAACGCGAAATCCTTCCCGTGATCGTTTATGAGATGTACGACGTGGATGACGCGGAGGGTACTGGTTACGCGGGGGGGACCGACGTGCATTTCACCACCCTACTCACCGTACTCGGTGTCGGTCGAACGGTGGTGGGAGCGTACGGCGCGTCGAATGTGACTCGATGGCAAGACACCTGGTTTCGAACGTTCGACTATCGCGCGACCGGCGAAGGAGCGTCACCTTTCGCGGAGAGCGGTAATCGCGGTGAGTCAAAAAAAAAAATCCTCGCTACGTCGAGCTTGGCACTTCCGCGGGGTTCCTACTACTAAGAGATGTTCGGGTTGCGCGCAGGTGATCTCGCGCGTCAGATGTGGCGGACCACCGCGCCGTACGTCTATCGTTATCACGCAACTCGTCGAAGCGCGCTCGACGCGCCGCCGACACCCTCACCCTCACTCTCGTCGTCGTCGTCGTCATCGCCTTTGTTTCGTTTTCGCCAAAAGTTCGACCAACTCTCCTCGGCTCCAGGTTCGAAAGCGTTGTGGCGAGGGCGCCTTTTCACCGGAAACGGTGTTGGGTTTGCTCAGATGCTCGATCGCTCGCCGGAGGACGTGGAGCAAGATCTCTGTCAATCTTTCAACTTACGCTTCGGCGAAGAGCGGGAACGCGCGTTGCAACGCTCCACTTTCAACTGGGAGGTGTACTACCGTTTCACCTGTTGGGATCCCCGCACCGCGTGCGAAACTCCCTCCGCGATCGAAGACGCGCCCATCTACGGACCTTATCGGAACGCCTTTTTCGAGAATCAGATATTACGTGATGGCACTCGCGCGTTGAACAATTTCCGTGTGACCGGCGATCACGCGCACGCGGTTTTTGTGATGCCGCCGATCGGCGCCGCGGTGTGTTCGAAAGGGCGTACGCTCAAAGTGTATCGCCGCTACGGCGAGAATGGTGAGTTCGTTGGAATCGAACCGGCGGCTCTCGGCGGCGATCGATCTGCATCGGATACCGAGAGACGCTCCTTTTACGATTCTCCGGTCCCGACATTCCGTCTTCCCTCCTCGGCATCGTCCTCTTTGGAATCGGAATCGGCGGAATCGGTTTGCTACGAACTCGCGTCACGCGGGGACGAGGTCACCAAACGCCGCCGCGCCATGACGTTCGCGCGTTCGGCATCGTCGCTCGTCGAGGAGAGGGCGACGCACGAACGACCGGCGGACGGTAGATATCGACAGCCGTACGGTCCCTGCGACATTCAAAGTCGCTACGATGGTGAATTGCCGGTCGAAGACGTCGAGCGTTTACTCCGCGCGATGTTTCGAATTCCGAATGAGACCGTCTCCGCCAAAATGCGCGAGCGTCTGTTCGACGCCGAAACGCTGTTCACGCGGTCCGATCGATCTCTCAATTACACCGAAGAAACCTTCCCCGTCGGCAGCGAGGGAAAGATTCGCCCCGTTCCTCATCTTTCATTTCTCAATTACTGGAATATGCAGCACGAATATCTGTCGCGCGAGGCATCCGCTCTATCCGCGCTGCGCGGATGGCACGGTTTTTTAGACGACGTGCCGTTCGCCGCGGATGACACGCGGCGCTCTTGTCTTTTCCAGAGCCAACCCAGTTATCACGCCAGAAAGCTGCAACGTGATGTTATGGTACACGGCGAGACTTCGATCGACGCGGTTTTACGCGACGAGCGCTACGCCGACGAGTCGGCGCCCGTGAAAGCGGTGGAGGATTTGTACGCGCCGTACTTTTCGGTGACGGGCGGTGCCAACCTCTCGTCGCTACCTCTGAGCGCTCGATGGCTGCGTTGGCCGGAGGCGGCCAACGCTTCGACGGACGATCTGCATGTGGATCACGAATGTTTTATGCCCGTGAACGAGACGATCGACGCGTCGGATGCCGCTTCGGATACCTGGAGATTGACGACGGCGGAAAACGCCGCGCCAACGGAGGAGGCCACGGCGAGCAGGCAATCCGTCGGTGTGATGCATCCCCGCGATACTTGGAGGGCGGTCTTGTATCAAGGCACCGGCTGCGGTTCGGATCTCGCGGAGACCGCGGCGAATACCGATTGCGGTTACCCTCCCCTCGCGCAATTGTACCGTCGCGGGTCGCTGTATCCCGCGTCGGAGAGGTACAATCTTTTCCGGTCGAGCGACGGCGATGACGACGACGACGACGCCGACGGCGCGAGCGACCCGACCGAGCGTTTCATTCAATTATGCTTCGATGCTTGCTTGGACGCCAATCGGAGTATCGCGAAACTGGTGGACGGGTCGCCGCAACGATTCTGGGATCTGCGGGTGAATGAACGCACCATGTCCGCCGAGAGAAAACGCCGGCTCCTCGCATCCGATCGCCGCTCTTACGTCACCTTCGAGAGCGCGTACGCCCCTTTTGCGTTTCCGTGTACCAGCGTCAGCGTCGTCGAAGACGTCATGAATCGGCCTTTGGACTCGAACGGAGGTGATACGTACGACGCCGCGCGATATCCGTGGATGGAGCACTACGTCCCGACGACCGGAGCCGCGCGCGCTCAATACGGACCGGACGCGCGGTATAGATTGATGTGCATCTTGAGCGACGTCACCTTTCGCGACGAGCGTACGACACTCGACGACTGGCGCACTCCCACTCGTTGGGATACGCATACCATCATGCGAGACGGTACGACGCCTCTGAATGACGCGCTCGGTTCTGAAAAAACGATCGAAGACGCGCTGCGAACCGGGTCCGGTCTGCAAATGCGACGCTCCGCTCGCGTGTTTGATCGCGTCGGGTGGGAATATTGGAGTCTGAAGCGCGACTTCGGCGACGCCCTCTTCGCGAAGCGAGCGCAGGAGCGAAAAGCCTTCGTGGTCGTCGACGAGGATAACGACGCGGGGTGCATCTGCAAAGCCGATACCGGCCAGCAGACGCCCCACACCCACATCTCCACCGATTTACCCGTGTGCGGCACGGAGCTATCGAATGCGGCGGATGATGATGGAGATGACAGCGATACCGGCCCGCGGGACACGCCTCATCAACTCAGCAGCCTGTACGGTCGATGCGCGATTCCCGAGGGAGTCGACACCGACGACGACTCGGACGAGTCAGATTCGGATGCGCGAATCCGACGCGGACGAGATTGCGCGCAATACGCGGAACCGGATCTCTACGACGGTCGACGGCTATGTCGCTACGAGCCGCACTTCAATTGGCAGGTCGATTGCTTGCCCTCCTTCGGCGTATGCGCCCATCATGGCGGAGAAGGCGCATCGACGTGCGAAAAAGCTCTCGGACGAAGAGATATGTGCGCGTACGACGCGACGACCGGCGACTGCCACCAGCGGTATGTGGCTTGCGGCGCGATGCGTTACGAGCCCGCCGTCGGCGAGTGTCGAGGGGATGTCGCGACCTGCGCTTCCATCGACGATTCGAGGCTTTGTCGCGCCAGCTCCGCGGGGTGCGCTTGGCATGCGACCGCGACGGGCGGTGGCGGGTGTTTCGCCCAGCGGGACGCTGCGAGCGATTGCCAGCTACGCGTCGGCGACCCGGATCGACGGTGCGAGCCCACGGTTCACGCGCGGCGCGTACTGGAGACCGTCTTCGCGCCGTCGCCGTATTACACTTCGAACGCGGGGGATGATGAGCGGCGGCGGCGTCGTCGATTGCTGACGCCGACGACGTCGGGTCGATTTTACGATTCCCCTCGATCGCTTTCGTGCGGCGGAAGGGTGACCCCGGACGAGCGTTTCGAAGTGTCGGTGCTTTTCGTGGCGTGCGAGAACGACGGGGCGAATTCCGATCGTCATCTTCAACATCCGGTGCTCGTGATCGACGGGGTGGCCCGGCAGACGCTCGTGCTCGATATGAGCACCGAGTATATCGCGCACGTCGACGCGTCCACCGCGCCCGACTCGCGCCATTCCACCGACGCCACCACGAGAGGATATTCATTGATTTTTGGGCGACGCGATTGGCATTCCGCGACGGCGACGGATCGGATAGCGGTGCTGGATCCGTCGGGTGTGTATTTTCCTCGATTTCTCCGCGCCGACGGCGACGACGCGGGAGCGGGGGGTGCCACCGATTTCGCGATCGACGCCGCGGGATTCTATCAATCCGCGCGAGATGACGATATCACCGAGCCGCGGCCGCGTCGCGCGGCGGTTCAGGTGCTGAGCGCTCCCATCGCTCGCGGCTGCGCGGGCGCGCGCTCTCGTTCATGCTGCCATTCTATCGTCGCGGCGGCCTTCGGAGCGGACAGCGTCGAACGGGTACGCGGATCCGGTCGATGCCTTCTACCGGCCGACGAGGGGGATCGCTGGATCGCGCTCGAAGAGGAACACGCGGAGGAACGTATCGTGGTCGCGGGGGATCGAGCGGGGTGCGAGATCTACAACCACGATCCGCACACGCTGTTCGCTTGCTCACCCCATTGCGACAACGCGACGTCGCGATTATACGATCCGGTCGCCTGTCTGTCCGGCGCGCTTCGAGCGAACGATCGCGCGGCGGTGTGCGGAAGCGACGCGTATCGGTTCGTCGAGAGCGAATTATGCGAACGCGTCGTCTACGCCATCGGCGCGCGAGTGCCGATGCATCTGACCTATTACGAGGGCGGACGCTCGGGCATGGGCGGCGCTCTCGAACTTTACGCGGATCGCTCGACACGGGAACGGGCGTCGCTCGGAGACGGCGGTGACGACGACGACGACGACGACGTCCGCCGCGGTGGTATGGCGAGCCACGCGCTTTTTCGACCGGTACCGAAAGATCGCGAAGCGAATATCGAAATACCCCAAAAAACGAAAGACGCGAAGCCGACTCCGGAGATGGTGGTGACGCTTTGGAGCCGGTTTTGGAAGCTCTCGTGGAGCGCGGTGCCCGAATACGAAAGCGCGGTGTACATTCGAATAAAGGAGGATGTGGCGAATGTGGTACGGGAACTCGCCGACGACTATTATCCCGGTGTCGCGGAATTTTTATTTCACAGCGTTCGATACACCGCGGAGATGTCACGCTCGACGATCTCTGGATTGAGCAAAGTGCTGTATACTTACAGCCAACGCGAGCGATTGGATCCGAACCGCCTGTGGAATGATTACCTCGAACCCGTTTTCGACGAGCATTCCGCCGTGGTCGCCAGCGCTTTCGATTGGTTGCATTATTTCATGAGCATCGACGCGGCGAATGATCAGCGTTCTGCCCGCGCCGTATGTCTGGCGAGTAACATGCCGAATCATATCCTACGCGGCTCGCTCAAGATCGCCGAGCTGGTGTCGACGGCCGCCTCTTACCCGGGCGTGATCGGAAACACATCCGTCGCGTGCGACGCGACGCGGAGCGATTGCAAATCCTCCGACGAGTTTGTGGAAGCCTTTGCGGATATGAACCTGAACCCGGTGTGCGCGATGACCACTCTGCTCTCGTCGGCGTCCGTCGAAGATTTGGGGGGTTCCGCAGAGTTTGCGAAAGCGGGAACGGTGAACCAACGGATCGCGTCGTCGTTCGTCTACAAGAAAACGGGACTGCGGTATACCGGCGCGTCAATCGTCCCGACGAACACTCTGCGAAAATTACGCGCGTACGCGCAGTACGGCACCGAGATCACGGTGGAGATGATGAATTGCGCGCTGAGCGAAAAGGGAAGAGATTGCCACGCGCTGGCGGACGATTTGGTCTACCCGACCGCGCTGATCAATCTGTATATCACGCTGTCGTGGGAGACGCAGGTGCATCTTGCAAATATGGCGACCTCTTTCACCTCGTATTTGTGGTCGTACCTGTACGTCGCGGCGGAGTACGATCCGTCTTTGTACACGCCTCTGAGCAATTGGCCGCGCCCGGGTTCGTTCGAAGCGACGCTGCCCGCGTCGCCGTGCGTGGGTTTAGCGCACGCTTCGTGCGTCGGGCAAGGCATGGGGAGGACGACCGACCCCGGCGCCAATAACTATCTGCGATACGACGACGCCGGCCGTATCGTCGTCGTGCACGCGTGCGAACGCGAACTGTGCCATTGCGCCTGGCTTATCGATCAATCCGACTTCGATACCTATCGAGGCGGTTTTGCGGGACGCCTGTATCAGCGATCGCGCGTCACCGGCGTGACGAAGAATTCGACATGGCAGCAGGCGTTGACGACCGGATTCGATGGATTCGCCGCGAACACTCTCAAATACTACATGACCTCGAAAAGCGGAATCGCCATCACGACGCGCGGATACGACGACGGGGAGGTTTTAGGGTTTTCGCCGGGTTTAACCACCGACGCCAAATTTCCCTACTGGTTATACGCGAACGGTCGATGCGTGTCCGCGTGCGAACTACTCGAGAAAAAAAGCTGCAGCCGCAACATCGCGACCGTGACGCCTGAAGCCGTGGCCGGCTCTCCGCCGCCTTTCCTGCGCGTGGGTTGCGTTCATTCCAGTCGGTACGGCTGCAGCGGGGACGTGCAAAACATTCAACCGTATCCGTTGGAGGCCGCGACGAGCACTCTCATCGTGTCATTCATGAGCTTCAATCAATACGCCGTCATTGCGACCAATCAAACCATCGCGTTCTTCTATCATCGGTTCATCACCTTGGCAACTTCGCGCGATCTCAGCGAAGACGACGCGGGATCCGAAATCGTACGGGATTTGATGGAGTTCAAAGATTATTATTACATTCCTCAATTGTTCGACCTCAGCATCTCGCTTCTCTGGCTCCGGGATATGTGCGTGGCGGTGCTGGAATGGGTGCGCGCGATTATTCTGGTGACGGTGCCCGGAGGCTCCTCGATCTTTTTCGATTTCCAGCGCGATACCATGGAGATGGTGGGTACGCTGGAAGCTTTCGCGGAATTGGCGGGGAGCGAGCTTCTCGGTATATTCGAAGACGGCGTCCGGTTCTGTTTTTTGTTTTTGAAGTCGGCCGTGGATACCATATCCGGCGATACGGCCGATCTCGAAGACGACTGGAAAAAAACCGGGGAGGCTCTTTTCGACATCATCAAAGATTTCGGCGGTGCTTTGATGCAACTGATTTATCGTTGTTTTGAGGAATCACCGTTCGGGAAGTTGATTATGAGTTTGATCAACGATCTCTGCGTCGGATACGAATCGCTGACGGACGTGAGTTACGAGCTGCAAAAAATTTTCGTCTGCGACGTGCTGAAAGGTAGAATCGGGTACCCCGACGGTGTGCATACCGATTCGAAGCGTACCTGCTTCGGTGCTCTGGGGTGCATCAAACTTCCGGTCAATATCGTCCTGAGTTGGAAAACGTGGGAATTCGGTAAACTTTTCGGTTTGAACGACGGCGACTTCGAACTGCTGCATTGCGATTGCCCCAAGCCGGAGGTGAGTTCCTCGACCCATAAGGCTGCCATATTACCGGTAATTTTTGCCTGATACCGTCGATACTGATCATACCGATGATGATGATGTTTCACGATCTAAACCCCACTTCGCAAAACGCAGGAGATGACCCGCATCGATGAAGACCCCTTCGATCCTCGATACGCATCCTCGAAATACGACGGGTGCCTTCGCAAGAAAAAATGCGAAATACCTCGGGGTATACCGTCGCAACCCTTTCGACCGTTCGAAGCGTCGCAATGCCGCGCTCGCGGAGAGGTGGGTATCGAATCCATCTATCAAACGGCCGAGCTACCCGGGTCGGATATCGATTGGGATCGCCACTGCGCCGTCTGCTGGGCGACCTCCGAACGGCAATGTTTGGAGACGCGCACCGGCGGCCCCGGCACCAACGGCGTGCGCGCCGGTGTTTGGAGCACGTACAGTCGCAGCCATTTCACGGAGAACGACGACGCTATGAGCGTGTGCGCGCTTTTTGAAGACGCCGCGTCGTGCGAGGCGCATACCTTCGGAGATTACCGCGTACCTCTCTGCGTGTGGGACGCGGACTTTTACGCGAATCGCGACCGGAGCGACGACACCGAGGGCGACACCGCGGGCGGGTCGCCCGGTGTGTGTTTGGGGCGTCGAACCGTCAAAATGAATATTTCGGACAGCCGTGCCTCTGCGAGATGTGCCGCGGCGGTGTGTTTTGCGGAGCCACCGGCTTTTGCCAATGCGGTATGCTCCCCTCGCTCGTGCTCGGAATGCAGTGTTTGCCCTCGATGGAACGAAGCGTGATCAACGGCACCTTCGTGACGATCCGCGTACAGGACGCTCGCGCCGGCTGCGGCGAATGCCCGGAATCGGGGAGGCGGTCGTTGTCGGCGGGGGGTGACGCTCACAATAGCCTGTGCTACACGCGCCCCGCCGATAAATGCGATCGAATGACGCGGATGAATTCCCCGCAGCCCGACGGAGAACCGCAGGCCATCAGCGTCTGCCTCGCGCGCTCGCGAGTGTCCGGTCCCGCGCTCTGCCGCGATCGCTGCGCGGCGTCGGTCATGAACGCGGAAAATTTGCTCTATCATCACGCCCCGGTGGATCTCCGAGCCTCGAAGAATCTCGATTTGGAGGAGGCGGTTCGCTCCAGCGTCGATATTCCGTTGACGGAGTTTTGTACCTGCGATATCGGCCTGAGGTGGATCGTCGAGGAGGCCATCGCGCACGGAGAGGGCCCAGCTTCGTTGGACGTCGTCGTCGATACCGAGCGGGGCACCGCGCATCGGCGGATCGGGACCGATCATCATCATCCTCCGTATCATCATCATCATCATCATGCGCGAACCCCGCTGGAGGAGGGGGAGTCGACGATCGGAGACGATCCCTTCTTCGTCGAAGAAACACCGCCCGCGGAGAACTGCGCGATGCATGACGAATGCTACGCGCCCTCCGCGGTCTGCGAAAATTCGCTCGCGTCGCTCACGCTTTCACCGCTTCCGGCGGTGTTATGCGCCGCGTGTTCCAAACTCGACGCGTTCAGCGTGGCCGCCCCGCGCCGATATTGCGACCCCATTGATGGACGATGTCGATGCGGAACGATCGTGGAAGAGCCGCGCGTCGAGCGACCCGACGGTGACGACGCCGACGAACGCGGTACCGACGATCGAGCGTGGAACCTCACCGCGTTCGCTCTCACTCGCGCGCAAGCTTGGCCGGGTGACACCCTTTGCGATCGGATGATGCGTCGCCTCGGTCCGCGCATTCGAGCGGCGAACGACGATAGCATGAAGGTGATGGACGCGCTCACCGCCGGGGAGTACGTGCAAGCGCGCGATTGCATCGATCGTCGCGCGTGGGCGATGCGCGTGGGCCTCGCTCTGGACCTTCCGACTTTCCCGGTGGATGTCGCTTACAATTGGCGCCGGCCGTTCGGTATGGCGATCGACCTGGCGCGCGGTTTGTACATCATATTGTCGATGAATCATACCGATCGCGCGACGGCTCCTCGAAGGATCGTCGAGGCGCTCGGGGACGCGGGCGTGGACCCGGAGTTCGTGGGAGCCGTCTATGATCGGCTGATCGATCCGATGTATCGAACGCTCACGCGAGACATCGTCGATCTGGAGGGGCTTGCGACGCGCGCGTACAACGTCACCGCCCGGAGCGCGCCGCGCGTCGCCGAGGCGGCTCGGAAAGTGGGAACTCGGTTTCGCGAGGATACGCCGCGATGGACGGCGTACCTCGGCAACGCGCCGGCGGTGCTCGGTGAGGCGAAGCGGATCGTCGTTCAGCTGCGGCGCGCGTATTCGGATCGAGCCGCCGCCGACCCCGCGAAGAAGGCGCTCTTTGAATCTCAAATAGATGCATTTCGACGGCGGCACTATCACGCGTGGTCCGCCGACGCGAAAGCCGAAGCGGCGAGCGCCGACATGGATGGCGCGGGGGAACGTCGGCGACGGCGGCGGGGACTCCTATCTTCGCTTTCAACCGATGTTCGAATTCCCGATTTCTTCGACCCGACGGACGTTCGCCCGAATTCCCGCTCGGAGTCCTGCGCGGTGTACGCCGAGGTGAATCGAGGTAAGTATCACAAAGCGCCTTTCGAGTTTTTGTAATTGAGGAGGTTCGGCGCGCATCTCACCGTCTCGTCGACCACCAAAAAACGCAGGCGTGGGCATGTTCACCAACTTCCTGGCCGATTTT
This sequence comes from Cymbomonas tetramitiformis, assembly GCA_001247695.2. Classification (NCBI taxonomy): domain Eukaryota; kingdom Viridiplantae; phylum Chlorophyta; class Pyramimonadophyceae; order Pyramimonadales; family Pyramimonadaceae; genus Cymbomonas; species Cymbomonas tetramitiformis. Next base: position 117,891 of record LGRX02032664.1, on the reverse strand, counting down.
TCCCAATTCAGAAGCGCTTCGACGTTGCGATCTTCTGCGTATACCGATTCGCGAAACCATACATTTCAACACACGATCTGCGGCATTCTTCGAGCGTTTCATCTTTACGACCACGAGCGGACGGTTCTCGACGAACACGGAATGATAACCGCCTGCCGCGTGATCACGGAGAGTGAGAACGAACACGCCCGATCACCGTGGACCTTGGCGCGGGAGGAGCGCGAGAAGCTGTGGCCCCTCGATTGGAACACCGGCTTATCCGGAATCTTACGCCGCGAAGCGCGCCGCGACGGCGAACACGATATCACCCGCACGCCCGATTCGCTGCGCCACCGCCTCGGGCAATGCGGCAAACGTTCGTCCGCGACGGAGTTGGTGTTGTGCGCGTATCAGGGGGTGTCCGGTCTCGATTTCGATCGAGACATCGCCGACATTTTGGTGGATGACGTGTGGCGGCAACGCGCCGCGGTGAACGGAACTTTGCGGGAGCCGATGCGATCCATCGGCGGTGTCGACATCTACGATTCCGCGTACGTGGGCGTGGCATACGATCGAGATGTCGGCCGATTAAATTCGGAGACGCTGTCGCGAGGAAATGTGCACTTCTACATGCGCGAAATGCGCGCTCTCATCGCGACCAATTTCTACGACGACCGCGATATCCAGTGGCGCGAGTGGTACGATAGGTGGAATAACGACGACCATTCGAAAAAATTGAGCCACGTACCGTTACGCGACGTGAACGGTCGAGTGCGCGTACCAGCATTCTCGTTTTACCCGTATTGGATCGACGAACCCGCCGCCGAGTGGTGGAGTACCGATCTCGGTTCCCGCGGCGGACGCGTGCCTCCTCACCTTTTCATGGGCGTCTGTCAATTCAGAAACGCCACCACCGAAACGGTACGCACAAACATCGCGCGATGGTGCGACGAGAATAATAAGGAAATCCGTGACAAGTCATTCGGTGTCGCTCAAACTCGTCGATGGAGACACCGCGGCTACGCCGCGGATGGGGACCGCTTTGGATGGTACAAATTACCATTCCGAGGCGCGGAGCGTGACGCGAGCGAGAAGCGCGCGCGAATGAACCTTCTCGAACCGGACCTGGATTACCCTTCGGCGCTGCATCGATTGGTTTACGATCCCACCAAAACGCGAACCGTGGCCAATTTCCTCGAGGTGAGTGTGTCGAAGTAACCACGCAGAAAGCAATTCGCTTATTATTTTTGAAAGCGTCCGATTTGGAGCGATCGTGGATAGACACGCGCGCCGTGTACGAGGGGCGTCGCGCAGGCCGAAGATGAGCGAAATCGCAGCGCGATCACGAGGTTGGACATTTATTGGGAGGACTTCTACGACAACGCCACCGTTCGTCTTTCGGCGTACGACTGTATCTGCGCGGATTTGAAATCAAACCCCGACGATTGTCGACGCGACAGGGAATGCATCGCGCCCAACCCGGACTTCTTTCGTGATCGAGGATATCTCGAAGCGCCGAATTTTGTATACGACAACGGCGGATGGTGGGACTGCCGAGTGCACGCTTCGCCCGCCGCGCGATCGCCCCCCTGCGTCCCCATTCCGGCCTCGTTGTTGGATACCGTCGCGGAAACGCGCGCGGGAAACGGCGGCTCCGTCACCTTCACATCTCTCGCAAGCAAAAGCGACGACGCCGCGCACGGACGTTCGTGCAACGAACTCGGACTTCGTAATTGCTCGCGTCGAAATACCGAATGGCCCTTCGTATCCGCGGCGATGTTTTACACTGTCGCGCTCGTCGTCGCTGTCGCGGTCGCTCGAAGAGCGATGCCCGGTTTTGCGCCTTGGTGGATGTACAGCATTGCGTTTCCGCTGGCGGGGCATCTCGCTCTGCAGCGCAGTTACGAATGGCAACTCGACTGTTATCCCGGGCTTCCCACGTGCCTTGCGGATGATATCGCGGACGGGTTCGCGCGATTCTTATTTCCGGAGCATATCGAATGGCCCGCGTCCTGGGCTCGTAGAAACTCGGTGAACGGTCGCCTTTACGACAACGTGGATTGCTCGGCGTCTCCGTACGGTTTTGTGGATGGCTATCGCAATCTATTTTATCTGATGGAGCGCCACGCGGGAAGGTGAGTGACGGCGACCCGGTTACCTGTCTGCGCGTATTACAGCGCGAGTCTGCTTTCGCCAGCCTCAACACTCACAACTAGCAATCTTTGCGCGCGCAGCACGATGCGAAACATCCGAAAAGATCGCCGATCGGTGTGGTTTGTCGACACGGCAAGCGCGTATACGAACTATTACGAAGCGTTCGACGAGCTGCGAAACGTCGACGGTGAGTGAGGAGTGCCTTTCTTTGGTGAATTGAGAGGATCGGGAGGGATCGCCTTGTTCGCCGACTCTCCGATTCGTGTGATGCAGGAAGAACAACTCGAGAAGAGATCGTGCAAGTTTTCGACTCCTGCCACTCGCGCACTTTTTTGAATTACATCCCGGCGATCGTATTCACCGCGGCGATCGCGGCCGCGGCGTTATGGTTGTCCACCATCGGCATGGCGTTCGCGATACTGGCCGTGAGCGTGATCTCCTCCATTCGCGACTATCTGCTGTACGCCGTGACATTGGTGAAGATGCGATTGTTTGTGCTGAGTCATCTTCAAAACCTGAAGCGGAACTGTTGAGTCCGAAACCTGAAGCGAATAATGCGCCGACCGATCTTAATTTGCGAATGATGTTATACATACGCGGTACGCATTTGTATGTACGTATATACTTCGTATATTAATATTACGCGAATGTGCTCAGTTCAACAATTACTTTACTTTACCTTAGGCAGTCAAAGCTCGAATCCCAACGGTGACACGAAAATCTCTATGATCCGACGACCGCCAAACGTATAAATGCAAAATAGACACGAATGATGAGATGATCGAACGATCAAGTCGGTCTTTAGCATATCGATTCCGCATTCGCCTTTCGCAAAGATGTTTTCAAGGCGGAGATCGCGACATTTATTTTTGCAGTCGAATATCCCAGTTGCTTTTTTTTCTCGTCGATCTTTTTTAACTCTTCGCGCATCTTCTTCAATTCCAGCATCGCATTCTCTATTTGGAACTCCAGTTCGACGAGTTCGCCATCGCACTTCGCGTACCGGGCGAACCAATTCGCCTCAGGAGTGTGTTGATACATGATCGGTTGCTTTTCGCTTGTGGCCAAACGTGTGTTATTATACTGTATACCTCGACCGGTACCGAAAAAGAACTAAACTTTTCAAGAATACGCAATACTGTAGTCGTTTGTCTCGGATGGTCAATATCGATGTGTTTGTAGCATAAATATATAAAGCGTGATATATAACTACGCAGCCATCACAGTCTCGCCCGAAGAGTACAATCTGGCGCGCGTATGTAAAAGATGAGCGCGTGCGACGTGAACGGTAACCCTCTGCGCGTAAAATTTTCAATACCATGCCCGATACGATGCGACAACGTAGCGCTAGAATCGTTCGACGAGGAGAGCGTGCGTCTTGGATTTAATTGGAAACTGGTGCGCGAGCTTTGCTGGCGGTTACTCGCGGATATCGTCTTTCCACGTTTCGGTACACGCCACCCTTTTGTGAAGCTGATCAGAGAATTGCATACGGTGTTGAACGCGCGTTGCGTGATGGACGACATCGTCTGCGGGGCGTACGCTGCAAGCGTGCATAATATCACGGCGTATGGCAAAACAAGCATGCTCACCGGAGTGTTCTACGGTCCGGAGCTCTACAGCTGCGGATGCTACAATCCTCATCACCCACGCCACAGACCGCTTCCCAAAACTTTAGATGTGGATGCCGAGTGCGCTGTCTACGCGGTGTGGGTGGAATACGCCGACGTCGCGCGAGATGTCGCGCGATACGTGAGACACGGCGCTCGGTGTGGCCGCTTGAAAAAACGTCATAGTTCGATGGGATCCAGCGCCGCTAAGCATCTGAACAAACTCGTGCAACGATTGGGTGGATACTGCGAGCGCGTGCGATTGGTGCGCCAATTGCAGGTTGTCGACGACAGGTGGCGGGTGGACGCCCCGGAATTATACCACAAGAACGTCGACGAGTTGCGCGCCATGATCGACGGGCATCCGAGCGCGCAAACTTTTTTTGTTTAGGCTGAAGCGACCCGCGAGTTGCGAGAATCGCTCACGCAAGACCAAACTTGCTCATAAAGATATTCCAATATAATATCAATTCTCACCGGGAATGAGGGCGCGTGTTATGTATATATTCCACGCGCGTAAGTCGTATACGGCATACACCTCTCACCATGTCCATACAGTTAAACATGTCCTCACCGCCACCCGCTAAGAAAAATAAAGCTGGCGCGGTAGCAAATATGAGCGCTGAGGACCTGGAAGCCTTCTTTACACCAAAGCCAATCGCCGCAGAATGCGCCAAATTATTGATGATTTTTTTGATAAAACGCAGATTCTTCAGCGTATCCAAAGATGTGGACGTTTTGGAGCCTGCCGCGGGTGATGGCCGGATGCTCAAAGCTCTCTACCGAGATGACTCCTTTCGAGAAATTTTAAAAAGAAAGATAAACATACATTTGCACGCGATAGATATCGTGCAACATACAAAATCTCGCCGGATTGCTGTAAGCGGAAAGAAAAGGGTACGATTAACCGTACCCGCGCACGAAGCCGGATTTCTTCGCTATAATCCACCATCAAATTATTTTAAGGCCGGCCCAAAGTACAGAGTAGCTTTCGGTAATCCACCCTTCGACAAACAGGTGGAGTTCATCAACAGAGCCTTCGATTTCGTGGATATCGTGGCTTTCATCCTCGGCCCCAACATAAACAACTTTAAAAACACGGCCTTAATAAGACCCGACTGCACGCTTCACTCCTCGACCGACCTCGGAGCGACAGAATTCACCGGTCCCGCCGGTGGACCGCGCGTGCATACGTGTTTTCAAATTTGGTGCAAATCCGAGACTCGAATACGGGACTCTCGATTTATCGACGCGGAGCTGTTACGGGAGATGAATTACAAACGGTTGTCGAAATACGACTTCCGGTTTGTCGACAATACCGAAATCGCCAACGTTGCGATCAAAAAATCCGTAACTCGAAATCCGCAAGTTGATATTTTCATTCTACCCGAGCAGGAACGCGACGCGCGATCGTCGAGATGTCATCGTATTTGGGCGGAGAATTCTGAGGAATTCAAAAAGGTGTATCTGGAAATGCGAAATGCGTGCACGAGCACTTTCATCGCTATGAACTACGCCGCCCCATTTGTCAGTCAAAAAAATATTCGCGCGGCGTACGAAAACACGTTGAACGGTTTGTGTATGGACGATCGATGCACGCCGAACGGCGATCACAACATGTGTCAAACGATCTGCTATAAAGAATACGAGTAGACCATAATAGATACCTTCACCGTCAGTCCTACCCCCCCCCCATGACATGTCACGGCTTTGAAAGAATGAAATTTCACAAGGCAGATTTTGCGGGCGCTGCCTCCTTCGCTTTCCATCCCTTCGCGACTGTTATATAGAATATATACGTACCGAATTTTAATGTTATACGTATCGATTCTTAGACAAAATCAGAACATTTTACTGTGAACGCCAATCCGTCGCGCGAACCGTCGCGCGAACCGTCGCGCAAACCGTCGCGCAAACCGTCGCGCAAACCGTCGCGCAAACCGTCGCGCAAACCGTCGCGCAAACTTGTGTGCAGTAGCGGAATAACAAGCTGATAACTACGCACCACAACCCTTTGCTCAACAAACTTCACCGCGACAAACATGAGTTCGGCTAGTTTGGCTAGTTGGTCTATGCCTGGTATCTCACTCACCGCAACTCCGCCACATTCACGCACGGCCACTTCGCTCGATGCACCCACAACTCCGGAAATTTCACCCACGACTCCGCAATATCCAACCGACGCAATCGCGCCCATTCGGTCCGACTTCACGGCACCCAACGATCTCAAGCACTTTTTGACAACCCGAATGCAAACGAGTGTGGAGCAAGCACTGGAGCGCCGGCAGCGCGTGACGGAAGACAACTTTCGGTCAATCTTGGACCATTCTTCCCGGTGCGCGATATGCTTGCAACATGACGTGCTGTATAGGGCGTGCGACACGGATACACGGCATGCTCTGTGCAGAACGTGCTGGTTTACCTACGAGCGGTCTCGCGACGAAAAGCCATCTCGCTGCTTTCTCTGCCGCTCCGGTAGGATGCCGACCGACGACGTCGACAACCTTGTATGCCAATCGCGACGCCTTTTGTACACCGACTCGAATGTTGCGGCTTTCAAATGCGGCCTGTGCTCGAACGATACAACCTCACATTCGGCGTTCTCACTTCTCAAGCACGTGAGCTCATGCTGCGAGGCGGTGGTCGTCAACATTCCCATCGGGAAGCTACGAGAGCAGCTGCGACGTGAAGATGCCCGAGAGACCCTGCGCACCGAACGCGAAAACAGTAGATATCAAACTTTGAAAGACGAGATTGCCCATTTGCGTAGCACGTGCGAATCGCTTCAGAGCGAATGCCTCGCCTTAAGAAAAAAAAGACCACGTGACTATGCAGAATAACTATATAGTGCGATGCTGTTAATATTATTATTCTCTTGTCTTTGTAAGTATGTTTGAGAATCTACTAATGATAGGAGTCTGCGGCACAGGAAATAACCGCACGCTGCAGGCCTATGTATACGACTCTGTGGGCGTGGAAAAGCACACACGAAAGAAAACTGCCTCGAGGCAAATGGGCATGGCGGAGGAGCTACAAACAACGATAAGCGGATGGGCAAAAGATAACAAGGAAGCAATGGGATGCCAAGAAGCCAGGGCCACGCTAATGTACGACAAGCACCAATATGACGCATACAACTGCGGTGTCTGGGTAATATACATTGCGGAATTGTGGCAACAATGGCTACGGGAGCGAAACGGAACGTGGGTACAGCATGTGTACACAAATACGCTCCAGACCAGCCGAAGTGTTGTGCTGCATACCACGGAAATAGCAAACAGGTGCAGGGAGAAATTCAGACCAATGGTAAAAGCGGCCATTATGAGGGAGAATACGTTGCGTATGGAACAGGACACAGGGGAGGTAGAGCTGATAGAGGGCGTTCGGGTAACAAAGACTGAAGCACAAACAGAACAAGTTAGAGGAACATGTGCGGCGGATGCCTTCATGAGGGGAATGGCAAGGGACTACACGAGGGAGCAAGTGGAGAACATGATGCGACAACAAGGGGTCGGCATACAGACGATAATGGAAGTCGAGGAAGCACTCCATGCGCTGCAGCAGGACACCGATGCCCTTATAAGCGAAACAATGAAAAAGATGAAGACAGACGGCCGGACCCAAATAGCAATTAAAGATACGGGAAAATGGGTGATGGTGATGTTCACAATGACACACCGAGACATGCAGGCGCACGTGTGGATACCTGCTGGGGGTATAGAAAAACAGGAAGAACTACTGATAGCTATAGATGTTTGGGCCCTACTGAGAGAAGCTTATGACTTGCAGCAGGTGCACTACAGCGGACTGACGATACATAGCACACCACCGGAATGGGAAAAATTCAGCCAGGGGGAACAGGCGGTGCGAGTGGCGGGAAGCTGGAAATACTGGCATGTTGATGGCAAGCCAGGGCAGTTCAAGCTCGGGACTAGAAATACGGCACAAGCACAGGGGGAGCTTCGAGAAACGCGGCCGGTGACGGGACAAACAACCGGGCCGACTGAGGAGGACACGAAACGCGATGAAGGACGGGTGGATGGCAGTAGGGAGCCCACCATGGAACGACAGGCCACAGGTGAAGCAAAGGAAGAAAAGAGTACAAACCTCACGGACAGACTGGTCCAGACTACACTACAGTTCTGCCCGGAGAGCGCAGAACAAGCAAATGAAAGGTTAAAGGAGGAAGAAAGAACGGTAGTAAGGAAAAAGCTACGACCTCCCACAAGCACCAAGAGAAACCAGCCGACTGATACACCAACAAAAACAAACGAAAGGGACAATGAGGAAGCTGAAGGGTCCCCTGGAGACATTAGAGCGCCGTCCCAACCGGACAAAGCAAACAGTGAGGAAGCGAAAGGGTCCCCTGAAGCAAGGAAATTTTGGGGAGGGGGCATGCCAAAAACGGAGGACCTAGACGGGGAAAAAATGACAGACGGACAGCAGCACACAATAACGTTCCTCACGTGGAACATTCAAGGGTCAAGGTACTCCTTGTACGAACTGGAAGAACAAATGGATAGGTGGGACATTGATGTGGCGGTGATTACGGAGACAAAAACTGCAAACGATGACATAAAAAGGCACTTCAGAGACAGCCTGCGGTCCAATGTATGCACCAGTGTGCCGGGAAGAGGTGATGCGGGGGAGGAACACCAGACAGCTGGGTTAGCTGTCGTACTCAGGGGGGAACACGCAAAGCCGCACAATTACACGGAAGTAAAGGTCCCACACCTACAGGGAGTACTCACTCATACAATGCTGCACTTCCCGGGGCAGAAATACATACACCTGATTGGAGTATACTACCCAGTGGAGGGAAAGGAGACTGCAAGAGAGGAAGGGTACCAAGAGGAACGCACCAGAAGTGAGGCCAGGAAGGGTATACGAGAGTACGTGCAAATGGTAACCTCCGCCAGTGAAGGCAATGAAGACGAAACTGTCCTTGTGTGCGGAGACTTGAATGCCACGACCGGAGAACCGAGGAATGGCAGAGACAGGGAATGGAACAAGGTACTCGACGCAACGGGGCTAACAGATGTAGGGGGCTCAAGGGAAACAACACTGACCTGGCACAGCAGGAGAAACATAGACAGAATGCTAGCCAGTAGGGCTGAACAAAAGTACTACACGCAACCCATGGAAACGGAGCTTACTGAACTTCACACAAGTGACCATAAAATGATATGCACCACCCAATTGGACCTGAAGGCCTGGGGCACCCACCGTCCAGCGGCACAACTACAACGAAGGGCTAAAGCGGACAGGCTAAGACTGCCCCTGACCGAGAAGGAAGGAGCCACACTGAGGCAAGTGCTTGACACGGCATACACAAGGGAGCAGCAAGACGAATTGCGGGAGGCAATAGGCATGGTAAAAAGGAGCACCACAAAAAGGCACAAAAGAAAAGCAATAGACTATGCGGGGGAAGTAGTAGCAAGAATACTGGGCACGGCAAAGGAAGAGGCGGTACAAAACGCCAACCTCCCTAAGCCAGCGGCGCCACCGGAGGAGACACACAGGCTGCACTTACCGAAAACCCTCCGTAAGGAAAGGGATGGGCACCTCAGGGAAAGAAACAGGTGCAGGCTGAATATAAGCCTATGGAAGAGGGACATAGAGGCAAGGGAAAGTGTACCGGAGGAGATTAGAAAGGCGGACTTCGACAACAGAACAGAGGAGATGAGAGAGTGGGAGCAATGGGAAAGGGAGCAGAAGAAAATAGCGGCCAAAGAAGCACGGAAGTGCATTACAGAACACGAGACGAACCGGAAACAAAAAACGAGAATAAAAATGAGAGAAATGTACTGGAATAACATAAAGCACTACCATAAAAAGATATACAGACAGGAGGTAGAGAACGGAAGTGCGCCGGCGGCAACAATACAGGCCATAGAGACCAGGCACGGGAAGCTGGTGGTTGGACAACAAAAGGTAGCACAGGCGATGGGGGAACACATGGCATGGTCGGCCCCCTACAAAATGCGGGAGCCAGAGCGAGGACTCGCGGAAGCACCACCGTGGCTGGATAAGAAGTACAAGAACTATATGCAGAAAGACAAATGCGAAAGACCAGACCAGACGAAAATAAACCTGAGGGTTGATGAGGAGGCCTACAGACAGGCTGTGAGAAAAATGAAAACCAACAAGGCAGCGGGACCCATGGGAATACAGAACGAGATATTGAAGCAGATGCCAGACAGGTTCCACGAACAATTGTGTGAACTCATGCAGCTGATGTGGGAGAACAGACATACGCCACTGCCATGGAAGAAGGGGTACTTCTGTTTCCACCACAAGCAGGAAGATGTGACTCAGCAAAAGAACTACAGACCTATAGCGCTGCTAGACTGTTTGTTCAAACTGTACACCGCGGTGCTCACAAAAATGCTAGCGGATTTCTGTGAAATAAATGGAATGCTCTCGCAGGCGCAGGAGGGCTCGAGGGAAAAGCACAACACGATGAGGCAACTAACCAGGATAACGAATGCCATTGAAGACGCGAACCTCTCCAAGCAGGAGCTACATGCGACCTACATAGACTTCGAAAACGCGTACGGGTCAGTAGACCATGAGAAACTCATTGCGACACTAAGGCACCTGGGGGTACCGACGCAGCTTACGGAAGCTATAAAGGACATTCTAGGGGAAGAGGAGGGGGACTCAATACAAATGAGGGCAAAGGTAGGGGAACAGATTTCGGAGGAAGTACCGATAAGGAGAGGGATTCTGCAGGGGGACAGCATGAGCCCGCTGCTTTTTATACTGTACCTCGAACCCCTGCTTAGATGGCTGGAGGTAGGAAACCATGGATACCGGCATAAGTACGTGACAGATGAGGAGCTCAGGGGAGAACTGCGAACCTCCTCAGGAGCGTTTGTGGATGACCTGATTATTCTGACGAGACAGATGTCAGGGATGGAGCAACAATTGAAAAAGCTAGCAGCATTTGGGGACTGGAGTGGGCTGAGAATAAACAAGGATAAGTCAAAAATAACGGGAGTAGAGCACGGCAACCGGAATATTAGGGAAAGCAAACACAAGGGGATAAAATGTGGCAACCAAACCCTGAAGGTACTCAAAGCAGGAGAGACCTACAAATACCTAGGAGTCCTCCTCAATATGCTAGGAACCTGGAAGGAGGAAAAAACCAAGTCCCTGAGGGAATTGAAAAGGAGGATAGCAGCGTTGCTTGCCACCCCCTTAACACAAAAACAGAAGGAGTACTCTCTCAAGTCGGCAGTCTTGGGGAAGTTCAGGTACGGACTCCACCTTGGAATATACACACAAGGGGAAATACAACAGGTGGAGAACCAGCTGGGGGCTGCACTGAAACGGATTTATGGGCTTCCAGCGAACGGCACTCCGAATGAACTGAACACGGAGGAAAAAGCGGAGTACGGACTGGGGTTGCAGTCCCTGCAGGCGATATATGCACAGGAGGTTTACTCGGGGCTGGCTGAAGCGGTCCAAAGCGAGGAGGACAAAGGAGTGCAAATGGGATATGGAAAAAGAGAGAGAAACCTACGAACCAGGCAAAGAATGTCCCAAGTCAGTAGGTCCACCGCGGGGCTAATGGAGAAGCACTTTGGGGAGAGAGGCTACTGCAGCAACAGGGGCAAGCTGAGGATGGGACTGCAAACGCATACAAACACCATGCGGAAGATGAATGCTCTCAATGAATATGGGGTGCACGTGAAAGGGGTGGGAACTCACATGCAGGAGCTAGCCAAGGAAACACTGCCCATTATGAAGCAGCTGGAGAATGCTAGGAGAGTGTATACTGATGCGGAAATGGAGGGCACCATAAGAACAACCAAATACCTCAGAAGAATGGACAAGGAATACCGGGACCCACAGGAGCAACCCATGACGACAGGGACAGAAAAACTGGGAACGGTAAATGTCATAAAAGACACAAAAAATGAGATGGCCACTAAAGAGATAAACTTCACCAAACTACTCACACTATTCAGGAACTACCCGGACCTCAAGGACCTCACCACAGCAGATGGGAAGAAAGCGCTGCCGATAACGGCATTGAAAGCAACGGGGGGAAGGGTACATGACAATAAAACAGTACAAAAAATAGCAAAAGGCATGTTACACCTGTACCCCTATATATGTGAGGCACAGCCCAACAATATTAAAGCGCCAGGGGACCACTGGGACCATGAGCGGAACAGAAAGCTAAAACCCGAGTATGTGCAAAGGAAAACAGGAGAGCTGGAGAAATACACCAGAAGCACAAAGGCAATGTCGGAAATAAGAAACTGGCCAACGCAGATAAAGGCGCTACACGAGGCAGGGAATAGCCTGAGGGACATAATGCAACTGATGTCCATGTACCCGCTGGCCAACCAAAAGAAACACTTCGAGGAGGCGGGGGTGGAATGGACGGAACAGGAGAAGGAAGCCCTGGGTATAGGAGGAGTGGACCATGAGTGGGAAGAAGATGACATAATGGGGGAATGGACCCCACAAGCAAGTGCCGGAGAAGGGCTGATACAGCTGGACGAACGCAAATGGGCAAAACAGGAGGACCCGATGGAGGCGCCTGACCGGGAAGGAACCCACGCACCTACCAGGATACTGGCCAGTAGACAGTACCTGGACAACCCTGCAGACCCAGACTCGAAAGTAATACAATACGAAACTCAGTGGACGGACAGTGAAGGGAATGTTCTGAGCACGTGGAGCACCGAAGAGACAATTAGAAAACACATACCGGAACACAACCCCACAGGGAACCGAAGATGGGAGGAACTGGTGGAGGAATGGGAAGGCACCAAACAGGATGAAAGGACCAAAAGCGGGCCCGTGAGTGAAATACTAGCAGGCAGGCCGAGAAGCGAGCAAAGGTACTGGAAGGAGGTCACCCACTTGACGATAACTACGGGGGAAACAAACCCAGACCAAGACATTAAACAAACACTGAACACAAAAAACAGGCAGCTGCGTACTGAAGGCGACACTACCTACTGTTATGAACCCAACGGAGGGCTGATAGGCACTCTCAGCACGGCAAAAGTCAGGGAACTATACAACAGATATACCGGAGAGGTGGGAGATGGAGCGGTGCAATGCCCGACAGGGGAATAGTTGGCGAAAAGGCTGAAATTGAAACTGGAGCATAAGATACATGTTGACACGTTTGAGGAGGAAATTGCGCAGCTACTCATAAGATACTCCAGTAAGGCAGAAATGAAGCACAGAAAACGAAACCTGCAGAACCACTGGACCCTTCCCCCAGAAATGATGGAGGCGGTCCAAGCAGCCACGGGGGCCAGGACAGAAGTATTTGCCTCTCCACTGAACGTACATAAAAACACTAAGACATATTACTCGCAATACCCGAGAGACTCGGTCTTCGGGGCTGCTGGTTCAGCATGGGAGGCGCAATGGGGGCAACTGGGGGCATACCAATTCAACCCGGAATACACGGCCGAAGACCTCCACAGGGCACTAAAGATGGCGATAAACGCTACAAAAACAGCCAAACCCGTCCTAGGGGTGGGAATATACCCTACGTATGCAAAGAGTCCGTACAGAAAACTACTAAACAAGCACATGGGATACAGGGTACACGAGTTACTCGAAGTGAAGGAGGGGCAGTTTACCTTCCTGCCACCGGACCATTGGATGCAAGACAACCTACAAAAGCCCAAGCAGTGTAACTGGAACATGAGGATATTGGTAGTTGCAAATGCGGCGGGATGGAGGAAATTTTGCCCAAATGCGGTGAGAACGCATGACATATTCAGCAAGGCCCTTCTCAGATGCCCACAAAGCAAGGTCAGGACGGTAGGGAGGGCATGTTACATACACAGGCCTCTCACACTCAGGGACACGGACAGACAGCCCAGGTCGATTACGGAATGGGAGAAAGACTGCGTCATAGACCCGTCCCCATGGACGAGTCATGAACTGCCTGTACTGCGCGCATTACCAGAGGAACAGGTGGAGAACCATGTAGAAGAGATTATTGACCGCTGGATGGAAGACAGGGGGAGGGAAGGTGAACCCAGGGGAGGGGACAGGGGACCCAGACCCTCAACGATGGATGTCTTGGGGGCCAACACCACGTGGAGTAGGGAAGAAATAAGCAGAGATGCACTTAGAAGGTGGGCGCTACAATTCGCGAACCCAAAAGCGGAAGAAGGGGACATGAAAGGGGACCAGTGGTCACAGCGGGAACGGGGTGAAACTGAGGAAGTAGAACCACAGCCTGAGAGTCAGTGGGACAGCAACGGAAAAGGATACCCAGAACCTGACAGAAGATTCAACAGGAATGAGATGGTCTACACAGACGGAAGCCAGAGAAAAGTCAAAAGGGAAAATGGGGAACAGGAGGAGGCAACCGCTGCGGGAGTATGGGACCCAAGAGGGGGGCAGAATGCGGAATACATGCAAAGATGGCAGGGCCACTGCCAAACGGTCAACAGGGCTGAGCTGACAGCCATATACATGGCACTAATGCTGGAGGCCAATACCGGCACCACGGAGGTAAACATATGCACAGACAGCTTGACCTCGCTTTACCAAATACAAAACATGAAAAGAAGGCCTCATGCGTTGGAGAAGCATGTGCACAGGGATATACTCTGGAAAATAATGAAACAAATACAAACGCTCAACGGGGAAGGGACCAAGGTGGCACTATATAAAGTCAAAGCACATGTGGGGATACACGGAAATGAAAAGGCTGATGAGGTGGCAAGAAAGGCCTGTGTTGAGGGAGAGTATGGCTTCAACCACGATAACACCGACACGGTGAAATTACTTGCCATATGCAAGGCCACAGGGAGGCAATTGGAAGGTCACCAGGCAGTACTTAACCACGTAACAAAACGAGTACGGGAGGCAAAAATGACGGGAAAAACGAATATAATACAAAGACTGAAAAGGAAGCTAGAGACTGGACCAGAGGAATGGGAAACCAAAAGACAACGCATTGACAGAATGGAAGCTGAGAAAGCGAGAAGAAACGGAGAGCTGGAAGAACCAGGGGCTGAAGAGGGAACTGAGGAAGACACATGGCCGGAAGAACTAGACATGCAGACACAGGAAGAAGAAATAGAATTTCTACGAATGGAACAGGAAGAGGAAGCACTGATTGAGGCACAGGGAGTATGGGCAACACCACAGGAGGGTGACGGAAACATGCCCCTGACGACGGGGAAGGAAGCAGGGACGCACGAGCAGGAAGAAGACAGGTGGATAGAGGAGGAAGAAACAAGGTTGAGGCAAGAGGAGGGAGTGACACTTGTGCGGGGGCCTCCACAGGGAGCTGGTGAGCCACTGGATGCCCAACAGCATGCCGAGCTGCGGGAAATGCGGGGGACAGAGCCACCAGAAACCCGGGACATAAACATGGGGACACAACAGGAGGAAGAAGAAGAGCTGGCTGCAATGGCCCAGCAACAAGAGGAGGCACAGGAGGAACTGGTGACAATGCACGAAATGGTACAGCAGCAGGCGGTAGCACAAAGGGAAGCACGACTCGCAGGGGAATGGAGGAGGGCCTCGATGGGAAAGATAAAGGTAGCAGTACAGGAGACGCCGGAGAAATACATGCAACACCTAAAAGGGGACACAGCCATGCATAAACTCTCCAACGAGTACTGGAAAAAGGGGAACGAATACCTGAACGAACATGATGTGACAGTCCTATTAAGATGTAGAGCGAACAAATTGCCGGCGGGCCCCTATAAAAAGTGGAGAAGAGGGATGCGGACACAAAAGTGTAAATGTTGCGGGATGCCTGGGCAGGTGAATGCAGGGGGGTTCATACGCACGGCCCATGTACTAGGGGGATGTACGGAAAGGGAAATAAGGAACATGGTAATAAGCAGGTCGGATGAGACCACCAAAATGATAGCAATGGGTATGAATAAAGGCAGAAAAGGAGGATGCATAATAAGGACCCATGCGGGGAAGAAAGGGTCAGGGATGAATACAGGCAGACCAATAGAAGACTTCCTACTCACAAGAGGGCAATGCAGAATGGATGGGAGGAACCGCCCGGCACCAGAGCATGGAAAGGACACCATACCACACTTTGTGGACATAGTAATGCTAGAAGGAACCGAGAAAGGGAATAAGCAGCCGGGGTACACACACCAACGAGCAATGGCGGATGCCGGGCATATACACCTAATTGAGGTAACCTATACGGATGAAATGAGCTGGGAAGAGGCACTAAAAACGAAGTATACAAAGTATGCACCATTGGTAAAGCTATTGGAACTGTACGGGTACAAGGTGACGCTACATGTGATGGTATTCGGGAACACGGGTACGATATATGAACACACGGAGAAGATTCTGACCAAACACCTGGGATTCGACAAACAGGAAGCACTACACCTGCTCAGAAAGATACATGACCTCGCTACGGGATATGCAGTTAGCCTTAACAGACTATATAGGAAAAAGGTGGACACCGAACCGGATTAAGAGAAAGGATAGGACAAGAGTCATGGGGACTCACAAAGCCCCACACCCCGATAAAGGGTGTCTCTTTTTCTTTTCTTTTTCTTTTGAGACTCTACCGGTGTGTGATTTGCACTCTGGCCTACCTGTTTCTCTGCATTCGCCGAAGCCGTCGGTGCAAAAGTCGTGGGAACTTCTGTAAAGCACAAAATGGACAGTCCTTTTATTGCGTTTTAGCCGGCACAAAAAGGACGACCGCAGTGTGCGAAAACCGTGTGTGCACACTCTTTTCTGCAGACGCAGCGATGGCTCAAACATATCTGCTGAATGGCGCCTTCGGCACTCTCCGGCTCCGGTCGAGCTATTTCTAACACTCCGGATAAGGAAAGTTGCAGGAAGGTTTTCTTTCGGATCGGAAAATACACTCGAACGATAAACATTGTGCGTTTCGAATCAAAACTGGTAGCGAAGTATACTAATTTTCACTTTGTCGACAAACTTTGTATAATTATGTGTTATCTCTCGAACGCCAGACGATGGGGCGCATTGAAGGCGCGGTGCTTTGGACCCTCCCGTCTCCTCTCCTGTATCGCCCCCTCCCCACACCCCCCTCGTTGCCCTTGAACGCTGCTTGTCGATTCATATTATTATATGCCGACGTATCATGCAAGCGTGGATATTCTCGCAAATGTGCTGACACGATATCCAAAAATATAAATTGACTTGGCATATGAGTCACCCAAGCAAATTTAGTGACAAATGTCACTGTGTAAATAATTTTTAATTGAATACTCAAACCCCGAGGTAATAATGGGGTGATAGTACGACGTTCATGATAGTGTCATCAACTTTCATTCTGCGTACCTCGTACGAAGCATACATCACGACATCGACACCGGCACCGCAACACTAGATATTTTATCTACAGCTGTATATATATACTATACTATGTTTATACAAATATTTAATACCCTTAGCGGTTTATTCCCTTTTTTTTTTTTTTTTTTTTATAAATATTTATGATCGGAATGTGATCTGGAATGTGATCTGGAATGTGATCTGGAATGTGATCTGGAAAAAAGTGTTCGCGAAATCGCGACACTTGTCCAGGTTTGTCAAATCTAAAAAGGTGTCGTATGATACAAAACGTTCAGGTGTCGCATTATACCATTTTTGCGGAGTCCTTTTACGGTCAAAAAAACGCACACAACGGACTCTAAGGCAGTAATCGGATTTTTTTAAATGTCAAAAGACAGCAACATAAACTTGCAATCGTTCTTTGAAACGAATCGAGAAGTGCCAAACAGCGTGTTACAAACGAGCCCGAACGTGCACTTCGTCTCGATAGGTACGCTCGCAGTTTCGTACTTGTTTTCAGGCAAACATTACGCCAATTGAAGAAGTAAAAAACTCTGAAGGTTCGCCATCTAACTCTATGCAGATCGGGTTCACGAAATTCCCAACTATGTCGCAACTTGTAAAAGGGACCTTCCCGAAGCACCCCGTCCAATGGCAGCCGTTGTGTTAAAGGCAAACACAGTTTCGGCAAAAGTCTACGAGTTTGTCGGAATGTCGCAAACATGGACTCCGACGATTTCGACCGAAATCAAAGTGAGACGCCAAGACATACAAACCGAAAACCGCCTCATTGAAGTCGAAGAGAGCTTCGATGTTGAAAAATGTCACGCGATATACATATACAAGGTACATTCGCACTCACAACCTGTTTATCCGTGAATTAAAGAAGTGGTTTCTCTCAGCAAACTTCCGAACTGACAAAATCGGCGCTGCCCCTAGCACGCTCTTATCCACAGAATTCCGAGCCAACAATTCAAGACGCAATCACCCATCTTCACCTTTACCGGTCTCAGCTTCCAGTCACGGGTGAGACCTCACTGTTTCCAATTGAGAGGGTCAATCTGAATTGAGCCAGTTTCGAACTGTTCGGACTTAAAATGAGCCGGATAAAGCTGAGCGCAGCCGCTTTGTTGGTATGTGTGATATCAGTTACGTCCACAGAAGGCAATGCAGCAGCCCACGAGCAGGTAATTCGCGCACCACAGTAGCAAAGTCAATCTCGACACTCCCGACGTCTGTTCAATGCTACTAAATAACGCAAAACAGATAATTTCAGTTTTACTTTTTTGAGCGAAGCACCGCTCTTGCCGGGTTGGTGCACTGACAAGTTTTTTTTTTACGCACGCAGCAGCTTCTTCCCGACTGGGCAGAGCTCTTCGGCGAGTTCACCCGCTCACCGGACAATGGTGAGACTTCTCTCCGTCACCTCTGCAAAAAACACAATACAGACACCATTTTAAGCTATGGTAGCTGCGCACAGTGACGCGCTGCACTGCGCAGGTGCTCTCGAGCTCTGAACCGCGGTGTCCCTCGAGCTCTGAACCACGGTGGCCGCGCGCGGATGCTCCCGATCTTTGAACCGCGGTGTCATTCGAGCTCACGAACCGCGGTGTCTCTCGAGCTCACGAACCGTGGTGTCTCTCGAGCTGCGAACCGCGGTGTCTCACTGACTGCGAACCACGGTGGCTGCGCGCGGATGCTCCCGATCTTTGAACGCGGTGTCTCCCGAGCTATACGAACCGCAGTGTCTCTGAAGCTTCTGAACCGCGGGTGTCTCACGAGCTCACGAACCACAGTGGCTGCGCGCGGATGCTCCCGATCTTTGAACGCGGTGTCTCTCGAGCTCTGAACCGTGGTGTCTCTCGAGCTCTGAACCACGGTGGCTGCGCGCGGATGCTCCCGATCTTTGAACCGCGGTGTCTCTCGAGCTCTGAACCGCGGTGTCCCTCGAGCTCTGAACCGCGGTGGCTGCGCGCGGATGCTCCCGATCTTTGAACCGCGGTGTCCCTCGAGCTCTGAACCGCGGTGGCTGCGCGCGGATGCTCCCGATCTTTGAACCGCGGTGTCTCTCGAGCTCTGAACCGCGGTGTCCCTCGAGCTCTGAACCGCGGTGGCTGCGCGCGGATGCTCCCGATCTTTGAACCGCGGTGTCTTTCGAGCTCTGAACCGTGGTGTCTCTCGAGCTCTGAACCGCGGTGTCTCACGAGCTCTGAACTGCGGGTGTCCTCGAGCTCAACCACGGTGGCCGCGCGCGGATGCTCCCGGGATCTTGAACCGCAGTGTCTTTCGAGCTCTGAACCGTGGTGTCTCTCGAGCTCTGAATCGCGGTGTCTCACGAGCTCTGAACCGCAGTGTCTCACGAGCTCTGAACCGCAGTGTCTCACGAGCTCTGAACCGCGGTGTCCCTCGAGCTCTGAACTGACAGACTTCGACGAAGAGGACATCGAAATAGACCTCGACGAAGAGGACCTCGAGAAGCTCAAGAACCGCGAAGAGAACAACAAGGAGCTGCCGGCTCAGTCGGACATCGAAATAGACTTCGACGAAGAGGACATCGAAATAGACCTCGACGAAGAGGACCTCGAGAAGCTCAAGAACCGCGAAGAGAACAACAAGGAGCTGCCGGCTCAGTCGGACATCGAAATAGACTTCGACGAAGAGGACATCGAAATAGACTTCGACGAAGAGGACCTCGAGAAGCTCGAGAACCGCGAAGAGAACATCAAGTCACTACTGGCTCAATCGGACATCGATGACGACGAAGAGAACATCGGTGTACCACAAGACTCGCCGGTCGAAGCTGGCGCACCCGCGGTACCGCTCAATGACACCACCACTACGGCCGCGCCTGCCTCGGGCATCAAAACCCGTTCTGGCGCTACTGATACCTTTTCGGTGAGTGAAAGTCGTTCGGAATTTCCAAAATCGTGTCGAGCCGAAAGCGGTATCATCATCATTTCCCCGCTGTAACTCATTGACAGTTTGTGCCATGCGCAGTGCGTGAAGTACATAAACTCTCGGTACCGTGCCGGAGTGTCGAACAAAGTTGGGGCAAGCGCGTTATACCATAAGAATTGGAAGAACCGCGGCGAACCCGATACGGCCATCTGCATCGCGTGCAGCAAAAGCCAGGCATGCAAACTCTCCGAACTCAACAGAGCGATGATGCAGCAGGCGATCACCGCGCAGGACACCACCCGCCTCAAGAAGATCAAACAACTCCGTTCTGGCACTACTACCCTTTCAGTGAGTAAAAGTTGCACCCTCCCCCCATCGGAAATTTCAAAAAGTATACCGAACCAAAAGCGGTATCATGCTCTCATTTCCCCGTTGTAGCTCATCGACGGTTTGTGCCATGCGCAGTGCTTTGGATACGTGAACTCTCGGTATAACGCCGGAGTGACGCGCAAAGTACCCGGGGCGAAGGCGCTGTACCTAAAGAATTGGAAGAGCCGTGGCATTCCCGATACGGCAATCTGCCGCGCCTGCGCCAGAGGGCAAGGATGCAACATCTCCGACCTCAACAAAAAGATGATGCAGCGGGCGAACACCGCGAATGACACCACGCGTTTCGAGAAAATCGTGGAAATCGGCGGGAATTACTACGATGATCCCCGTGGCGACAGGGTTGTGATGAAATGCGCCTGGATCGGCAAGGACGATCCGTATGCGAAGATGCCGAGTACGTAGTTTAGCTTTGAGAGCACGGGGGTTAATCGTGTATGCCCTGGTGTTGTGAAGGTGACCACATTCAAAAATAATGTCTTGACAGGCTCGACGTAGTGAGTGGGGGGGGGTCTTATTAAGACTGATGTTGTTGTATTTTCGAGTGGTTTTCGATTATTAGTTTTCTATATATTAAGAAAATTGTCGAATCAGCGACCTGCTTTTCATTATCGCGATCGGATGCCGTCGCGAAGAACTTTGCATCGCGTGATCGGATACGGGAATCGTATCTCGTATACTACAAGAAGCGCGCACCGCTCACGCACTCGCCATTTTCCTGAACTACCGAAAGATAATGGACCCCGACGCTCTTCGATTGTTTCATCATTTCACGAGGACGGTCGCCGAAGTTCGCGATCATCTTCTCGCCGCAAGTCGACGAACCGACCCCGACAACACCGTAGATCTCGATTCGTTGCGCGATTGCGTCGATACATGTCATCAGATCATGCGCGCCGAAGCCGTGGAAGTGATGGAGAAAAGTCACGCTCACGACTGCTTGATGCTTTGGCAATTTGCGTCAATTCCGCAACAGGATGCGCTGCTCTGGACGTTGCGCATCATCTCGCGCATTCGCGACGGATTTCATCACCTCGACACCTTGACGACGCGCGTTGCCATCTTAGACATCACGGACGCGAGCCCACCGAACGCGCGGCATGTTCGAATGGCGGACATCCTCGGCGTGTTACGTCGCGCCAGGGACAACTCGCGGGATCAAATTTTGGGTCGATGCGACCTCGTGCAGCTATGGGCCGAGTTGCGATATCGGGTCGCCGCGCCGCGCGAGACGCTACCCGTCTCCGAACGGGAGTGGAAAATGCTACCCACGTATCTGCACTCGGCGACGCCGAGCAAGCTGTCGTCATATCACCCGGTGACGGAATCATTCGCTTTACAAAATTGACCTGATAGCGATGATAGGTCCGTTAGGCGATCGGATGATCTGATAGGCGAGACGTGCGACACTTACACCTTATTATTTAGTACTTTTTGTTAAATCAAAGTCCGCTTTACGCATCCGTGACAAGAATCGTATCGCCTTTGTCGAACTCTGATTAATTTTCTCTTTCATCTTCGTACTCTCCCTTGTTGCATGTTTACAAGATAGACGCGTCTCCGTCGCTCCCCCGTATACCCATCCGTCCGTCATCATCCGGCGATTCAACCCGCGTTCGCCGTTGCGACGATTTTGCAATCACCGTGTATAGATACACACCCAAATTGCATTACAAATACACGATCCGACGAAAATGTCGGCCGTCGTGATGATGCCAAAATCGAAGTCGGAGTCGACGTCGAAGTCGAACAACATCAAAATCAGTGGAATCGAAGATAACTCAATTACAAAACGGCGAAACAAGCCGTCAGTCGTCAAGCTGTCGGACGTCACGGAACCTCTGATAGCATACGCAATTCAAAAGGGAGATATTACTATGCTAGATACACTTAGAAAAACGAGTCCAGCGAATAAGAGTAAAATACCACCGTTGTGCAAACTAGCGAATTGTACTACACTCACCGATTGCATCAGTATACGGCAGCGTAGAATAGTAAGCGGATCCGCTATTTGTATGGAAGTACACGACACAATAACTCAACAAATAAGGCGTGACATAAGCGACTGGAAACAATCTTTCCACGGTGTTTTCGAGGGTCACGCGAATATCGATCTTATGACAAAACTGTATCGTACTTTTCACCGATATAATAAATCGAATATCTCGAACGAGACTTACAGACATATGTGGTCGATTCTTCGGGAGATCGAGTTACCCAAAGAGATCGGCCGCGGCGACGAAGCGTACATTTTTACGTGGCGGGCGTACACCTCAACAGCTCGCACTCTGCGTGATATCGAACCGTCGGTATTCCATCCTGAAATTTTCAAACTTTTATTTAGATGGCACGCGCGCCATTGTAATTTTAACGAGCAGTTCGAATTTGAAGATTATATCCGCGGCCGCTCTATTACCGATGAAGAAATACCGATCGATACGGGCATGCAAGACGCTCATTTGATGATTGCCAGAACCGAGGCATGGCTCCAAGCGTGTCGCGACAGCGATTCCGTCGTCAACGATGATATGGAGGAGCTTATTTTAGCGCGTCGTAGGCAACTCGATTTCAAAGATCTCGAGTATATTGATTTCGAGAGCGTGCAAAAAGCGTTGACATCGGCTCGAAGCAGCGAAACATTATCTAAATACGTCAAAGCTTATGAACATCGCTTTGGGTCGCTAATGACCGATTAATCGGTCGAAGCTTCGACACTCGGTTGATCGTGGCGCCTCCTCGAGTAGACTAAATCCAACCGACATAGCAAAAGAAGAAAAAGTAGTAGGAAAATGGGAAGAACTACTGTCCGAATTCGAAAAAATGAAACAGAATGATGACGATACAAATTATTGCGAAATTATTAACAGAATCTAAGAAGATTTCGACACCTTCATTTCGTTGTAGTCGAGAGACGCTGCGTATCTAAGGTGATGTTGGCGTATCGTGTAGAGTATGTAATGGAAATTTTAAACGTGGTGGTGAGCGTATTCGGACTGGAATACCTCGCGGTCACAACGACCCCACTCGGTTCGCGGGTGACAACGTCCGTCTCACGGATACCATCATCGGGTTACGAACCCCGTTGTCCCCGCGAGAGCACCGACTCCCGTTTCCGCGGCATCGGAAAGGTTTGGACGAACCTCGCGCACTTGCTCATAGTACGCTGACCGGGGTTGCTCGACCTTCGGGCGAACCGTTCGAGAATGAAAACGGTCGCGCTCCGGCTTCGCAACCCGCGACGGATGACGACGACACCGACACTCGACCGACGACGATACGACCGATGGCCGACCATGACCACTCGGACTCTGATGACATCACCTGTGAAATGAAGCCGGTGATGGTGGCGTCGAAGGCGATGGCAAACGCGGTCGCGCTCTCAATGAAGGGCGTGTCACCGGTGAGAATGAGGGCGCGCGAGGTAGCGTCGAAGGCGATGGCAACCGCGGTCGCGCTCTCAATGAAGGGCGCGTCACCGGTGAGAATGAGAGGGCGCGCGAGGTGGCGTCGAAGGCGATGGCAACCGCGGTCGCGCTCTCAATGAAGGGCGCGTCACCGGTGAGAATGAGAGAGGGTGCGCGACGTGGCGTTGGAGGCGATGGCAACCGCGGACGCGCTCTCAATGAAGGGCGTGTCACCGATGAGAATGAGAGAGGGTGCGCGACGTGGCGTTGGAGGCGATGGCAAACACGATCACGTTTTCGATGAAGGGCGCGTCACCGGTGTGAAAGAGAAGTCGACGAAGACACTGTCGGTGATGGTGGTAGTGGAAACCGCAGGCAATCGCAAGCAAGCAAAAGAATATGGCAGGTGGGGAGGGGGGATGAGAGATAGGCGAGCGAGCGTCTTTCGTCTTCACGAAGGGCACCGCGACAAAGGCGAGGGTCGCGATAGGCCAGATTCAAGTACCGCGATACGACTCTGACACCCGTCGGAGCGCGCTCCGTCGGGCCAGATTCAAGCACCTCGGTACGACTCTGACACCCATCGACGAGTTACCGAAGGCCTGCCGGGTTTCCCTTCGCTCGGAGTACTCGTTCCTCGCTCAGCCAAGCGATACTGACCCGCCAATGACGATGCTCGAATATTCGAAACGTTTCGATCGACGGAATACTCGAGACGGTTCGATCGACGGGATACTCGAGACGGTTCGATACGGCATGCACGAGACGGTTCGATCACGAAATGCAGGTTGCGAGCAGTTTTGGTAGCGGTTTTGGGTCCACTGCTCACAAATGAACGAAGTTCCGAGAGAATTGACATCTTATAGCGGTGAGAAATCCCGCGACCAGTCACGGAATGGAATTGTCGCGGCTTTCTTCACGACGTGCCTTTCTTCGCGACACTCCTTTTCCGCGACGCTCCTTTTCCGCGACCTGGTCCACCTTTCGAAATCACGATAGACGAGGCGGTCGCGCTCTCAATGAAGGGCGCGTCACCGGTGAGAATGAGAGAGGGTGCGCGACGTGGCGTTGGAGGCGCTGGCAAACGCGGTCGCGCTCTCGACGAAGGCCGTGACACCGGTAAGAGTGATGGCGCGCGAGGTGGAGAGGTCGGAGTCGGCGAAGGCGGTCGCGCTCTCGATGAAGGGCGCGTCACCGGTGAGAATGAGGAGTCGACGAAGGCACCGTCAGTGATGGTGGTAGTGAAAATAACATGTATTCGCGAGCAAGCAAAGCAATGTGGCAGGCGGGGAGGGGGGGGGTTGAGAGATAGGCGAGCGAGCGTCTTTCATCTTCGCGAAGGACACCGCGACGAAGGCGAGGGTCGCGGTGGGCCAGATTCGAGTACCGCGATACGAGTCTGACACCCATCGACGAGTTACCGAAGGCCCGCCGGGTTTCCCTTCGCTCGGAGTACTCGTTCCTCGCTCGGCCAAGCGATACTGACCTGTCAATGACGATGCTCGAATATTCGAAACGGTTCGATCGAAAATGCTCGAGACGGTTCGACCGACGGAATACTCGAGGCGGTTCGATACGGCATGCACGAGACGGTTCGATGACGAAATGCACATTGTGAGCAGTTCTGGTAGCGGTTTTGGGGCTGCTGCTCACAAATGAATGAAGTTCCGAACGAATTGACATCTTATAGCGGTGAGGCATCCCGCGATCAGTCACGAAATGGAATCGTCGCGGCTTTCTTCGCGACGCTCCCTCCTCGCGACGCTCTCTCCTGCGATCGATCGTGGAATGGAATTGTCGTGACATTCCTCGCGACGCTCCCTCCTCGCGACGCTCCCTCCCCGCGATGCTCCCTCTTCGTGACTCTTCCTCTTCACGACGCTCCAACTTCGCGACGTGCCAACTTCGCGACTTGGGCTACCTTTAGAAACCACGTCGACGACGTCGATCGCGACTGCGATCGGCACCGCCACCGCCACCGACACCGGCACCGGCACCACCACCGCTTCCCCGGGCATGCCGGCTTCGAAGACCGGATTTAGACGTTTCGAGAAATGACATACTCGAGTTGCCTGCGAAATCGTAGGATATGATTAGCAATCCGAAGTTAATCATTTCGCCTAAGAATGATTAAGAATTGAAGATCAGCGAATATACGTTTCAAAGCATGTATTATCCACTGCCGTGCTTTATATGTACGGACCTTTATCGTATATAGTACAATATTATTACCGAAGTACAGCGAGAGTACGTTTCAAAGCATGTATTACGCAGAGCTTCTACAGAAATCTACCGGAATCTTACTCCTCCTCATCTTCTGACGACGAACTGGCGAATAACGCGACTCTTCGCTGCGGGGGTCGAGGACGGTCGCCGAGTGGTCCGAGAATATCGTCCATGAGTTCGGCAACCTCCTTCATGACGGCCGCGACCAATCTCTGCGGCCTCAGCTTATCCAGCACCTGAGCACGCGTATGCATATTCTTCACGTACGCGAACAATTTTCCGTCAGCGTCGTCCACCACCACCTTATTACGGGAATTCCACCCTACCGTGCGGGGGCAGGTCCGGACGTGCCGCTCGCAGAGGTCGGATGTCTCAAATGTCGAAAAGCACCAACCGCAGAAAAAGACTCCGCAATCGACGCCATCGCATTCAAGTGCCATATTGCTCCCATCAAAGTCTTCGATCTCGCATTCACATCTCGGAAAGGTCGGGCAGTAAGTCGTGGCGCACATCGATCGCGCCTTCTGCAAAACAGAGACTCGGCGCTTGTCATATCGCTGCTGCCTCACCAACGCGACGACGGTTCGATCGTTGTTCTGGATGACATTGTGCATCTTAGCGATGATCACAGCGTCGATGAACTTCGACGCGCCCGCTTCAGAGGCATCATCGAGACTCTCGAAGACGGTTTTGACGGCAAACTCGACCGAGAAGCCGTCCATCACCGGTGCCTCTTCCGCCGGTGCATCTGGTGCCTTCTCCGCTGGTGCATCCGCTTGCGCCGGGATAGGGCAAACCGGACACGTGATTTTGAACACGTCTCCTCGAACCATCGCCGGTCGATGCGCAACGTCCGATGCGAACCCCACCATGTTGTTCATCATACACTCCGAACAGAAGAAATGAGGATTTTCACCGCCGCAAAAACCTCCATGCTTGTTGCGATCGAAGTCCTCGCCATAGCAGATCTCACACATCGCCATGCCGGCCGGTGGTGGGTCATCATCGAGAGGAGGAGCGACGGTCGCAATCGATTTGCGCATATCCTTGGCGGCCGATATAACGCAGTCGCGACAACAAGAAATCGACCGCCCCGTCGATAGAGGTACGAGGATACTGTCCCACACATCTGGTCGCTGACATACGCGACATGCCTCGAGCTCGTCGGTCGCCTCTTCCTTCTCATCGCCCGTGCTGAGCGCGGGGGTGATATCGCGGCAACGCGGGAAGAAAGAGCGAGGAGGAGATCGCGGCGGAGATGAGGATGAGGGCGAGGGCGGAGAGGGCGATCGACGTCGGCGATGATGGCGGCGATGAGGTCGATGATCGCGCGCTGGATCAGCCTGAAAATACTCCCGAGATCTGGATCGGTGATGCCGACGGTGGGGGTGCGGAACCCGAACGCTCGGAGTGCTACGGTTTTCCCACCTGAGAGAAAAAAAACACACAAAAAAACGTAAGCAGATACGCTCTTAGAAAAGCTCCGATGACAACGAATGCAAGACTCACCCGTCGTCATCACGGCCCGAAAAAAACATGAATCGGTCGCGGCGTGCTGTTGAAAGTGGAGAATGTATACTCGCTATCGACTAAAATGAGTGGAACTGACTCGGGCGCTGCGGAATAGTGAAACTCCTCACCGTCGTATCGCTATTAAAGACCGGATCCTTCGACCCGTCCTTCGCGACGCTCTCCCGCGCGACGCTCCCGGTCTGTCGATCGCGGAGCGGAATTCCACGCCCGTATTATAAGGTCGAGGATGAGATGAACTCATGTCACAATTCGAACGAACAACCCCCGGTTACCCGTCTTCGGCTCTTTTACTACGACATCGGCACCTTACATGGCCTGTTCGTCTACTTTTCCGGCTTTAAACACGCCTTTGCGACGGGGGCGTTCGCAAGGTCGGAGCCATCGCTGGACGGAACTTCCCGACCATTACCGCCAGTCGCATCACGCCACCGATTTGCCGCGGGTACCCAGCGACTACGGCGCGCCGATTTCGAGTTTTTTGGCATCCGAGTATCGCCACCGCCAGCAGCGTCGCCACCGTCACCGCCACCGCCGCCATCACACTCGTATCGCTCGCTTCGATTCGCTTTCCCGCTCGCGATCACGGTCTCGATCGCCATCACCCGCTCCCTCGTCGGTGTCGAGGTCGCCATCGCTGCGAAGACAGCGTATTCGCTCGCCACCGCCGCCGGTTCATCGATGCGATATTTGCAAAAGCTCCGAGCAGCTCAACGAAATCACCCCCGAAGACTCGGACACCGAAGCCCCCGGCGACGGCGATGGCGAGGTTGCGCGATTCACGCGACGGTACATGTGCTTCGAGTGCATCGGCCGCGTGATCACCGAGCAGCGCCTGGCGCGATCGAAGTGCGCCGAGTGCGGATCCTATTTCGAGCTGGATGTCGCGGGTACGCAATGTTCCGGCGAGAAGGCACACCCCATCTGCTGGGCGTGTCTGAGAGCGCGGGCTACCGACTTCGCCCAGTCCGCCGAGAGCTGCGGCGAGCCATTTGAAGTGTGGTGCGCCCATTGCGATCCTCCTCTCGCTCAACTTCCACAGCTCCCTCCTCAGCCGCCTCCGCAACCAGCCGGGGAAGATGATGGCGATCGAGATGATGACGGGGTCGTAGAATTTGATCTCGCCGAGCCCGCGGGCGCTCCGGACGTTGTTCCAGATCGCGCCCGCTACACCATCGAGAGCGTCAAGCACGCTTTCTCCGACTCCGACGGGACCTCCGCGCATCAGCAACGAGCCGCGTATTTAGAGGCGGTGATCGCCGCTGAATTGAGGGTGCGCACGGAGCTCAACGACGCCGAGAATTCGGCGGCGGCTCGCAATCACCAGCGAGACTCGCGCCTGCGGAGGTTGATTAGGGAAGCGGAGGAATTATGCTCTCTGAGGTGCCCGGGTCGCAAGGGGGGGGGCAAACAGTGCGAGTACATCATGGAAGGATTCGACGGGTGCATGGCTGTTCACTGCAACACCGCCACGGGGTGCGGTACGCACTTTTGCGCGTACTGCTTTGCAACGTTCAAAAACTCAAGAGAATGCCATGTCCATGTTTACAATTGCCTGGAATCCATCAACCCCAACGAGCACTTCTGCACCGATGCCGATGGCCTTCGAGAGTTCTACAACGAGAAGAAGCGTAGACGTGTCGGGGCGATGCTGGTTAGCAAGAATGTCAAGGAGGACGATAAGGCGCTCGTGATGGCGCACGTAAATGCGATCTTGCGGTGATAATAGATAGATAGATAGATAGATAGAAGACACCGATGATTTAATAGCATCGGGGATCGGGGAAGTTCTCGTGTTGTATATATCGATATCGGAACGCAAAAAATGGTGTGGTACGGAAGTTATTTTTACTTTAGAATGCGATGTATGACACAGCGTATAAACGGAAAATCATACCCCCCAAGAAATAAAAAGCACCTTCAGTGGCAAATTGATACTCGACACCCCTCCATTCTCCTCACAATTTGGTTTTTTTCTGAAATCCTCGTCGAAAAGCAGTATCATCATCGTCAAGCTCGATGTCTTCTTTTCTAAGCAATCAAGATGTACGGGAAGCGCTTCAATATTTTTTAATTTACGTCACCGCGCTATGCGTTATACACACGTACACCACGCTGATTGGGTATGCAAGAAACAACCCGAACAAGACCCTTCTCAACATATACGCGATGATTAGCTTAATCCCGGTCGGGCAACTTTCGTGGAAAGGCCTAGCTGCGAGTCATATTCTATTCAGTTCCCAAACGCCGGAGTTTCGCCTCTTCGAAACGATACCCGCGGCTCTTGAAGTGTGTCACCTGCAAGTCGCCTATCAAATGTATTGCATCGCGGGAGCGATCATAATCGGACCGCCTCTGAACCATCCCGCTCTGTATATTCATCATATATGCGCCGGTCTGTTAAGCGTGATATGCTTTTCTCCATTCGCACAATATTATTCCATCGTCTTCGGCGGAATGGTGGAGATCAGCACTCTACCTCTATTGTGCCTTGATATTTTCAGATACAACGCCGAGCTATGTCACACCCACCCAAAGATTTACATCACGACTCGTGGTCTGTTCGCGCTGGCCTTCATTTCGTTGCGCCTCGTATTGTGGCCGTACTTCGCCGTTCTTCTGTACTCCGATACGTATCGCTTAAAAGATCAATTACCCATCACCATCCAGTGTTCCGTATACGCGGTGTTCGCAATTCTCACCGGTCTTCAACTCACCTGGGGACGTCTTGTCTTGCTCAAAGTCTGGCGGTTTTTTGCGTCCTCCGCTCCGACCTCACCGTCGACACCGACATCGACTCCATCGGATACGTCGTTTCCTCAAACACAGCCCAAAAAAATCGACATCTAGCAACTAATGTCGCCCGAAAGATGGTTACGCTTAAACTTAAAATGTACGCAAGTTGTACGTTTAGCTTAAAAATACCACGTCTCTTTTCATCGCCCACGCCCGCGGATGCCCGCTACGGCCGAGCCCTATATCTCTCGCGCAGCATGTTCCGCACGGCGGAAAGTTCCGAAAGACGTGCCCGCTTATTGGCGGGATTCATCTCCGAGCTCGCACGTTTGCGATGCTGCTCCTCCTTGGCGAACATGCGCTCCCTGGCGTACCGCCCGAGGCGTTCCGCTCTCTCTAAGTGCACGGCCAGAGTGGTCCGCTCTTTGTAAAATCGACATTCTCTTACGCGGGCATCACGCGCGTCTCGCGCGGCTAGCGGCGGGTGATCGGCGGCGTTCCGCGGTATCTCCGTCGATCCCGCGATGATCGTTTCCTGCGTGCGCGCGCGTTCACAATTTCAAACACCGGCCGCTAACAATAGCACGGGTCGGTTGCTGTACTCACCGGCGACTCGTCGTCGTCAATCGAGCTGTGATCCGACATCTCGAGAGATGATATATATGTTCGCGGACGTGGCTGTTATCGGGCGATTTTCTTTGACTGAAGTCATGTGAGCTTCGAGCCGTTTAAAGTATATTTGACACTCGATTCCGCGACCGCAACCACGATCGCGCAACGATTCACGCTCTCGCGGAGTGCCCTAAGAAGACCGCGTTGACCCGTTTCGGCATTCGACCGAATTGCGATATGACGACGCAGCCTGTAAAGCGGACACCGACGACGGACACCCGTACGCTCGCCGCTCTGAACTTGGTGGTCGACCGAATGCAAATGCTCCGTGTGACCTTCGTCGACGCGAGACTCGCGTATTCGCCGTACGCTCGCCTGCATGACTCCGCGGAGCTCGCGGCGCTGGCCACCGCGTTGAGCACGTCGCGCGCGTTGGCGACCGAACATCGCATCTTCACAAAGGATCGCGCGCACCTCACCGAATGGAATCACTGCGACATACCGCGAGCGTTCTCGTCCGACGGTTTCGTGTCACGCCGCGGCAAAAGCACGACGCCCGCGGAGTGGTTTCTCGCGCACCTCGGCGACGTGCGGCGGTGCACGCGAACTCTGGACATCTCCGATATGCCCGACGACGCGGTGTCCGTGAATGCCGCGAGTGGCCTCATCGACGGTTTGCCTTCGCTGCATCATCTGGCGCTGGAGCGAGTACCGGCCCTGCGCGCCATGCGCGTACCGCATTTACGGTCGCTGGCCGTGGTGGATGCCCCGGTCGTCCCCGTCGCCGATCTGAGCGCGTTGCGGCATCTGACCGTTCTACATCTTCGGGGCGCGCGACTGGGAAGCGACGCGCGACCTCCGCCGGAGCTACGCGTCGTCAGCATCATCGACACGCTCGCCGACGGCGTTGGGTTTTACGCGGCGTTGGGTCACCTCGTCCACCTTCGCGTCGCGCTGCTGCACGGGTGCTTGGAGCTTCTGACTCACGATGAAGCGCGGAAGTTCGCGACGACGACCAGCTTCGTCGAGTGCGCGCAATTGCGCTGCGTGAGTATAATGAATCTGAAACTCGAAAATCACGTGAAAGCTGGTGGAACTAGTTTGCAGGAGCAGTTCGTCATGTACTTGGGGGGATTATCGCTGCCTCGTTCCGCGAAGCTCCGTTTAACGGTACAAGCGAAAAATATGGCGATATCGAACGTGCCTCGCGTATTGTCGCGCTTCGGAGTATCGAGGTCAGAAAACCCCTGTCGCACCGACGACGACGACGATCCGCAGATCGTTCGTGCGTTGATCGCACTCGCGGACATTTAAAGACCGTGTATTGCTACAGACTCGTATTGTGTATTTCTGGTGGTGATTGTTATTTTCTTGGATGTGCGATGCGGGAAACACGAAGCGCGCAGTGTTTAAAATTTTTACGCGATATACAGCGCTTACCAAGATAGTTACAACGCCTACGCGAATAACGTCGCCGATCGGAATCGATTTAATATTATTCGCGCTTTGCAAAGCATCGAAATTGCGTGCGACGGGCACCCGTTTGACATTTCCTTTGATACGCATTTTAATCTATTAACATCGTACGTGAACACGAGAACTTCTCATGATTGCGCCCATGAATTGGTTCATCCGCTGTTAAGAGCTCTTTGACTGCATCTACGTGCGCGCTTCCCACCACCAGAAGCACATTCTCGGTGTTAGATTTCAGGATAGCGCGAACGATATACGCGTCCACCAGATCCATGACGCCGTGCGTCAACCACTGCGCGAATATGTTTTCGCTAGGGTCAATGTGATCGGCTTCGTATACACGCGATATATGAAAGCTAACAAAATACATCCACGTCACTAACCGATTCCAAGTAAGGCTTTTCGATGATTCTTTGGCATATCCAAGAGTTACGCCCATGCCCGTCAGAGTTTCGAAAACGTTATTCAAGTACGCAGCCTGCGAACACACGCCGACGAGTTGATTGGCCGACGATGACAGAATAATACGAATCCGAGATTGCGCGCATTTTCTTACCTCTGGATTGCGACGTCTTTTTCGATCGGCGTTGTCGTGCACAGTAAATATTTTCATGAACGCGTTCTCAGCATGACGATATTGCATACCGTCTTGAGGATCCAACTGTTTCGTGTATTCGTTTAAGTGCTTGTACGTTTCACACAATACGGCCTCGAATTCGCGCACAATCCGCTTCATTTCATTGCTGCGAGAAGTTAACCCCTAAGAAGCGGATGGAATCTTTAAGGTTTGAGAATCCGCACATATTTCGCGATAACTCAAGCATCGGATAACCAAATTTACTTTTGAACACAACTACGGAAACGTCTACGCATGGCGGATTGTATAAGCGTGTCTAAAACACCGCTCCTAGAATATTCATCAAATTAAATTTGATAGACTTGATAGCAAAATTTACTCTTTAACCTAGAAAAAAACCCTGATGCCGACCCTAGTCTACCTTGTGTGCATCATGCCTAATGCTCAATATCAATAATGTGTTATACATCCGCGGTAGGGCGCATGTAACGCTCGTTACATATGTGCCCTATGATTGCCATACTCATGATATGCGAAATTTTAGGTTTAAACCGCAACCCTCGAAAGAGTATGTCTGATTTGACTATCTCCAAATACATAGTTGCATGCAGCTTGCCGAGAGATTTTCAGAACTGTCTTCAAAAGTGAATTTGACATTCTTACGGCTTCACATTGCAGAATTGAGTGATCCGTCCGTATACGGTACAAACCGCTCCTTAGGGGTTAAAAAAAAAGACTCGTATAAATTGAAACCGCTTTCTCCGCAACAACAAAAGCAACGCTTCTTGCTTACCTATCTTCACCGGCAAAAAAGTTCGTTTTTCTCACTTCTTCGAGCAAAAACTTGAGAAGAGTGAGCATACGCTCACACATCGCGGTGAAAATCTGTAACTTGTGTTTGATTTTTTGTGCGATCCGTTGGCGTGACTCTTCAGACCACCGATTAGTAATCTGCTCGTCGTGGTCGAGGAACTTGCAGAGTATATCCGATATGGCATACCCGTCTGCCGGTACGCGTCGCTTTTGTTCGGGAGTCTGCAAAGCGCAGCTAGCGGCCAGGCAGCTGATCGAGTCGTGCGCCCCCGATATCAAGGCTATCATCGCGGCTTTCACATCCTGCCGATCTTTAGTGATTGTTGCCGACGCGATTTTCGACAGCGTCAGATCACGATACAATACGGGGGTCTCGACGACTCCTAAAACATTCGCTTGCCTTATGTCAATAAAAACCACGCGGTCGGGGTCACTCCTGAACGCATCGTCCATCCCATTGATAGTCGCATCGGTGGATGTATTGTGCGCATACCCCGGGCAATTTTCGCTGATCACGGTCACGTTTTGATAGAATACGTCAGTATCAACGTCACGATTCAGCATTCGCTTACACGCGCCGGGCAGTTCGGGTTTTTTGTTTCGGGCGTCGTGTTGTATACCAACGAACAACAAGTTCTGCGCGCAAGGGTCAGTTATTCCAGTCGATTGATTCGCAATACTTAGAGTTTTAAACTCATGCACGCAGTAATTCTCTTTTATAACGTCGTAAATTTCTTTTACGGTTACGGCCCTGAACACTTTTCTTGTATCAACTGCATTATCGCGTACCACCTCGATCGCAAACTGTTTAGCAAACTTCAAAAGATCGCTTTCGTCGCGTGAAGTGGAAGCGCTGCGCGAAGTGGAAGCGCCGATTGCTATATTCGCGTAGGACATGCTTATTGAGACTCGTTTGTCGCCGGGGTCGACACCACGAGTTGAATATCTAATTTTCCTTGAGCCATATGTACTGCTCGATTATTCGTGCCCGCGCGTGTGTGTACATATATCCGCCCGCAGCGAACCGTCCGCTTTCTACGATAATTACACCGCAAAGGGTCGAATTCGAGTACCGCGGTACATTTTGCTGGTGTGCTATATCATCAAGGCACGAGGGGGGTTCGGTTGGCATCGAACTTCGCCCGAGATGTGAGGGGGGTGCACTCAAAGGGGCCGACAGGGTTGGATTCTGGGCAGGACAGTTAGACCATAATGTTAGGGTTTTTGCGACGGCGACGGCGACGGCGACGGCGACGGCGACGGCCACGGCCACAGCCACAGCCACAGCCACATACACAGCCACATACACAGCCACATACACAGCCACGGACTCAAACAACGAGTCGACAAAGTGGTCGAGCAAAACTTGAAGCGCGCCTACACTTTTCGAGTGTAGGCACGTCTCCATTCTGTTGTGATGAAGAGTGTCTGATAATGTAAGAGCGTCGTCAGTTGTACTGTCCGCAGTGACAAATGGTTTATTGGATGTGGTGAGTGTATTCGGACTAGAATACCTCGCGGCCTCAGCGACCCCACTTTTACCATGGGTAACAGCGTCTGTCTCACAGATACCATCATCGGGTTACGAACCCCACTGTTCCCACGAGATCATCGACATATCAATTATGTCATGCCTTGAACGGTGAGAACGAGGATGCGCGAGGTGGTGAGTTCGAAGGCGGTGAAGGCGGTGTCGACGGCGCTGGCAAGCGCGATCGCGCTCTCGAAGATGGGCGTGTCACCGGTGAGAACGAGGGTATGGAAGGTGGTGAGCTCGAAGGCGGTGAAGGCGGTGTCGACGGCGCTGGCAAGCGCGATCGCGCTCTCGAAGATGGGCGTGTCACCGGTGAGAACGAGGGTATGGAAGGTGGTGAGCTCGAAGGCGGTGAAGGCGGTGTCGACGGCGCTGGCAAGCGCGATCGCGCTCTCGAAGATGGGCGTGTCACCGGTGAGAACGAGGGTATGGAAGGTGGTGAGCTCGAAGGCGGTGAAGGCGGTGTCGACGGCGCTGGCAAGCGCGATCGCGCTCTCGAAGATGGGCGTGTCACCGGTGAGAACGAGGGTATGGAAGGTGGTGAGCTCGAAGGCGGTGAAGGCGGTGTCGACGGCGCTGGCAAGCGCGATCGCGCTCTCGAAGATGGGCGTGTCACCGGTGAGAACGAGGGATCGGTGAAGCCGCTGTCCGTGATTATGGTAGCGGCAGCAACATGAAATCATGAACAAGCAAAGAGATGTGGTAGGCGGGAAGGGAGGGAAGGAGGGAGAAAAAGGCGAGCGTGCAACTTTCGTCTTCGCGAAGGGCGCCGCGGTAAAGCCATTCATCGCAACAGGCCAGATTCGAGTACCATGGTACGAGTCTGACACCCATTGGCGAGTGACCGATGACCACCTGAGCTTCCCCTCGCTCGGAGTACTCGTTCCTCGCTCGGCCAAACAAAGTTTACCTGCTGATGCCGATGCTCGAATACTCGAAACGGTTCGATCGCAAAATGCTCGATACGGTTCGATCGACTAAATACTCGAAACGGTTCGATACGGCATGCTCGAGACGGTTCGATAACGAAATGCTCGTTGTGAGCAGTTTTGGTGGTGCTGCTCGTTAATGATCGGAGTTCTGAGAGAACTGACATCTTATAGCAGCAAAGCATCTCGCCATCAGTCGCGTGATGAAGCAGTCGCGGAAGCGCTGGTACGGATGCCGCGACCGATCGGAATGATCGCCAGGCAACGTTTTGACACGTCGCAAACGTTTACCCCGCGACGTGAGCGCGACCACATTTGCCGTTGTGGTTGCAGCCTTGACCGCGACCGCGACTACGACCACAGCCGCAGCCACAGCCACAGCCATCATGCACTTGGACGACGAGTCGACAAGGTGATCGAGCAAAACTCGACGCGCGCCGATCTGACATTCGATGACACACGGCGGATGACTCCGAACAGAATATTCCGTTCGGAGTTTTGCGGTCACTGCCACTGTACAGCCACGACCACCACGACCACCATGGCCGTGCACTCGGACAGATATATACAAGTAAATCGAATATCGAAACAGTGACGGTTAGTTAAAAACAATACGAACTGTTTGAAGTGGCTGTCTCAATGGTACTGTAATGATCCACGGTAGTCGTAATTTTAAACAACGGTGTATTAAGCAATCAGCGCTGCATTTTTAATACTTTTCATATTTGACAGGATTGTATATACCATACGACGGCTGCTTACGATTGTACAGGCTTATATTGTATATCATTCAACATTATTACCAATGTGCAAAAAGAAAGCGTTCCAAATTATGGAATATGCAAGGCCGCTACAGAAATCTACGGTTGATCCACAGCGTGAGCGATCCTATTGTCATCATTCTTCATCGGAATCCTCGTCTTCTGACGAATCGTCTTCTGACGAATCGTCGAGGGGTCGAGGGAGTCGGAGAGGTCGAGGGGGTCGGAGAGGTCGAGGGGGTCGAGGGGCGTCAGCAAGCTCTCCGAGAATCTCGTGGATTAAGGCGCGACCCTCTTCTTTGATAGCCGCGGCTATCCTGAACGCATCCACCCGCTCCAGCGCTTGATTTCGCGTGTGCAGCCTCTTCACGTACGAGATCAACGCGCCGTCCGCAGCGTCCGCCTGCAATTGATTATCGGAATGCCACCCATTCGTACGAGGACAGGTCTGGACGTGCCGCTTGCAGACGGTGAGACTGTCAAATGTCGAGAAGCACCAACCGCAGAAATAAGACCCGCATGATTTTTTGCCGTGGCACCGGCGCGCCATCGAACCCTCTCCAAAGTCTTCGATCTTGCGTCTGCAGTTTGGGAAATTCGGACAGTGAAGCGTGTCGCAGCTCGAGCGCGTCGGTCGCAAAAAAGCTTCTCGCCGCTGATCAGAATTCTGCTGCCTCACCAACTCCCTGATGGTCTCATCGTTGCCGTTGATGACATCGCGCATCTTAGCGTCGACCACGGCGTCGATGAACTTCGAAGCGCCCGCATCCGGCTCGGCGGCGCAGGTCTCGAACACACTTTTGACGGCGAACTCGACGGAGAAGCCGTTCAACATCGGCGCCAGCGCCTCCTCCGCCGGCACCTCCGCTTGCGGGCGGGGGCAGATCGGGCACGCGATCCGAAACACATCCCCGCGAACCATCGCCGGACGATGCGCAACAGCCGATGCGTGTTCCTTCATGTTGTTCACCATGCAGTCGAAGCAGAAGAAATGCGGAGCCTGGCCGCTGCAGAAACCGCCCTTCATGCCGATCTCGAAATCCTCTTCGTAGCAGATCTGACACGTCGCCGTGCCGGCCGCCGGCGGATTATCGGCGGGAAGACGAGCGAGGGCCGCGGTCGCTTTGCGCTTATCACCGGCGGCCGAAATGACGCATTCGCGACAGCAAGAAATCGGCTGCCCCGCGGATGTGGTTACGTGGATGATGGCCCACGAGTCCGCGCGCTGACATACGCGACACACTTCATCGCGAGCGGGGGTGATGTCGCGGGTAGGAGTGAGACAGCGAGAGGGGGTGCTGTCGCGAGAAGGGGTGAGGAAGCGGTGAAAACGAGGCCGAGAACGGGAGCGTGAGAAGGAAGGTGACCGCGACGAGGATGAGGAGGACGAGGCCGAGCGCGGAGAGGGCGATCGGTGTCGATTGTTTCGGCGCTCCGGGTGGGCGGCGCGCCCGCGGCGCCGATTATGATGTCGGTGATGAGATCGAGACGAGCCCGCCATCGGCGGGTGCGGCGCGTCGCGAGGAGGATAACCGCCGCGGTGGTGAGAATCGGCTCGAAATTGTTCTCGAGATCTGCATCGGTAATACTCATGGGGATGATGCGCATACGCCGTACGAGGTGCCCACCTGAAAAAAATACACACGAGAGAAGTGAGAATTTTGCGTTCGGACAAGCTCTGATGGAAACGAGTGTAAGACTCACCCGCTTCTGCCGCTCGAAAAGTCACCGGGCACGCGAGTTCGCATAACTGAGCGCGAAGAATACATGTTTCTGATCGAAAGAGATTCGTTAAAACGATTTTCGCGTTGCGGAATAATGAAACTCCCAGCGTCCCGATTGCTATTTAAGACCAAATCGCTTCGCTCGCCCTCCGCGCGACGCCCTCCGCGCGACGCCCTTCACGCGACGTTCCCCGCGCGACGCCCTCCGCACGACGCTCCCCGCGCGACGCCCTCGCTGCACGCGACGTTCCCCGCGCGACGCCCTGCACGCGACGTTCCCCGCGCGACGCCCTCCGCACGACGCTCCCCGCGCGACGCCCTCGCTGCACGCGACGTTCCCCGCGCGACGCCCTCCGCGCGACGCCCCCCCCCCGCGCGCGACGGTGTGGCATTCGGAACTCGTACCATAAAGTCGAAGGTGGCGTGGTTTTGTGCCACAATTCTTCTTCGTACCCGACTTCGAGGTTCACATTTCGGCTATCTCTCTCTCTCTCTCTCTTTCTTTTTCTCGACATGCAGACTTTTATTCCCCACGACCAATTCGGTACCGCCGTTACATGGTACGCATTCATTCCACCTCTGTTTAATTTTTGCGAGCGTTTGTGTTTTGATCGCGATGTTGATTTGTTTAGCTTGTTTTTCCAGGCCTTCTTCGAGGTCTTCGCCCGCCTTGCATTCAAATCGGGCACCGACATGGGCATCCAGATCGGCATCGAGATGGACACCGCCGGCAGTCCACG
Organism: Cymbomonas tetramitiformis; assembly: GCA_001247695.2. Classification (NCBI taxonomy): domain Eukaryota; kingdom Viridiplantae; phylum Chlorophyta; class Pyramimonadophyceae; order Pyramimonadales; family Pyramimonadaceae; genus Cymbomonas; species Cymbomonas tetramitiformis. The sequence goes on along the minus strand of LGRX02032664.1, from coordinate 78,511 downwards.
TGCCTTGTTCGCGCACGTTTCCGCCTTTATCCACCTCCTCGGATCAGGGGCAGCGACGGGGGCGTTCCCGGGGTCGGGTATACCTTCATCCCGTCACCGGCAGCGTTGATTACAATCGCCGATCTCGCTCGCGATCGGTCTCGCCCGTGCTTGACCGTTGGCAGCAGGCTCCCGATCATCATCACCGGTCGCGTTTTGCCTCTCTTCGGCCGCCATCATTCAGCGACCGCAACGCGACCGTCTCGATTTCACCTCCACCCGAGTACAACCATCGGCGGGAACGTCGCCACCGCCACCACCGCTATCGCACCCGAGTCGCTCGCTTCAATTCGATCTCCCGCTCCCGATCTCGATCTCGTTCACCGTCTCCAGCTTACCTGTCGGTATCGAGGTCACCATCGCCGCGTGGAGATCGCACTCGTTCGCCATCGCCGCGTGGAGATCGACGAGGCTTTACCCGCTCGCCGCCGTCGCCAGTTCATCGATGCGACCATTGCAAAAGCTCCGAGGACCTCGTCGAGATCACTCCGGAGGAAGACGACTCGGACGATGATGCCTCCGGCGACGGTGACGGCGAGGCTGCGCAGTTCACGCGACGGTATATGTGCGGCGAGTGCATCGGCCATGTGATCACCGAGCAGCGCTTGGCGCGATCGAAGTGCGCCGGGTGCGAGACCTATTTCGAGCTGGATGTCGCGGGTACGCAATGTTCCGGCGAGAAGGCACACCCCATCTGCTGGGCATGTCTGAGAGCGCGGGCTACCGACTTCGCCCAGTCCGCCGAGAGCTGCGGCGAGCCATTTGAAGTGTGGTGCGCCTATTGCGATCCTCCTCCCGCTCAACAACCGCCACCGCCACAGCCAGCCGGGGAAGGTGATGCCGACCGAGATGCCGATGTCATAGAAATCGACATCGATGCGCGTGAAGGTGCCCCCGGCGATGTCGCGGATGTCATTCGGCGCCCTCGATTTTGCTACACCACCGAGAGCGTCAAGCGCGCTTTCTCCGACTCTCGTGGGACTTCCGTGCATCAGCAACGAGTCGCGTATCTGGATGCGGTGATCGCCGCTAAATTGAGAGTGCGCATGGAGATCAACGACGCCGAGAATTTGGCGGCGGCTCGCAATCACCAACGAGACTCGCGCCTGCAGAGGTTGCGCAAAGAAACGGAGGAGTTATGCTCTCTGAGGTGTCCGGGACGCAGGGGGGGCAACCAGTGCGAATACGTCATGGAAGGATTTGACGGTTGCTTGGCTGTTCATTGCAACACCGCCGCGGGATGCGGTACGCATTTCTGCGCGTATTGCTTTGCAACTTTTAACTCCTCGCCGGCATGCCATGCCCATGTTTCCCGTTGCCCGGAATCTATCAACCCCGGCGAGTACTTCTGCACCGATGTCGCCGCCCTCCGGGAGCTCTACAACGAGAAGAAGCGCGGGCGTGTCGAGGCGATGCTGGCTAGCAAGAGAGTCAAGGAGGACGATAGGGCGCGCAAGATGGAGCACGTAAATAGGATCTTGCGGTGATAATAGACAGATAGATAGAAGACACTGATATTTCCCGATTGCGTTGTCACGATGTATAGTTAACATATATGTACACGAGATTAACCGGTGTCACTTGTTTGTATATGAAGATTGATTTCTCTTATTTTTGCACTCCCCGATTGCGCCTGCCTCAAGTATGCATCCGGCGATACGCGCTAAGATGTGACCGTCTGCTTCTACGGTTTCTCTGCGTGGTTTGGGTCCGGTGAGGTAAAAAGCATGATCACGGATTAGCGGCAAAATTTTCTCGAGTTTCCTTCGCTGACGGACCACATTTTCGCATGCTGCATATTCAATGCGAATTCGTACAACTTGTAGGACTGGCTGATCAATTCGCGAATGTCGTCGATTGTGAAGCTTTTGTTGTACTCTCCGACAAGGATGGGCAAGTTGGAAGCAAGTGCTCGCAATGTTTCCGCGTATTCCGTAGCTCGCTTGGATGCTTCGTTCATCCTATAGGGTTTGAACACTTGGATCGGGTTCGCCACGTCTTGCCAAACCGAGCTGAGCATTTCGTTGTTGTAATGTACAAGCTGAACCGTGCACTTCTCGCGAACCCGCCTGAGGCGTGCACCTCTCTCCGGGCCGCGGGGCACAAAAATAGATATTTTTAAAAATGTAATTTTCCTACTGACTGTGTTCGCAGGACTCCAAGACAACGGTAACAACGGCGATGGGGCGACACAGGTGAGAAACGAGGTGCGCCACCCTGTGTCTGTAGCGCCGTACTTTGCATGTAGTGCCCAAAACCCCTGTCCGAACAAGCCAGACACAAGACGTCCAGCAACTGAAAAACCTGAGTTAGCCAACATGAAAGCCGGCAATGTGCGAAAATTCGGAGAACGAAGTCCCCAACAAGTGGGGCAGGAAGATAAATCGGGCAGACACATGGAACGAGAACGAGGATCAGCGGACCAGGAGAACACTGAGGAGTTCATCAGAGAAATAAGAGCGCAAGCAGCGAAGAGAACTGACACGTACCCGGGCGGAGCGACCATGCCAGACCTCTGTGATACGCATGGAGAAGATATGAAAAAACTGACTGAGGCCGCGTGTGCAGCGGAGGCGGATATGACGGCGCTGGAGGCAGTGGCAGAATACATGACTGTCTACGAGGACACGCGGAAAGTAAAATACCAGCGGGGCTTCCCACTGGAGAGCATCTACGGGCTCCCGGCGGGACACGGCAAAACTCGATACCAGCTGGTAGTGAACTGTACTGACCTGACCTCAGAGGAGCAGGATGAAGTTGGCATGCACAAGAAGGGACCGCAGGTGACGGTGGGGCCCTTTCGGGAAGAGCCAAAAGCAGCGAGGCAGTACATCGGCCACTTGGAGTCGGCGATCCGACACTTTCACGACCTCCCTGACACTGCCCCGGTTCTGTGCAGCGGCGAAACCCAGCTACGCTGGTATGCTGATAAGATAGCAGAGCTTCATCTCACCTTTGAAAAAAGTGAATATGCCATCACTGCGCTGGCGACATCTCTGGCACATCTACCTCTTCACTGCGTACCACTGGGGGCAGACAACTTCCAAGCAGCAGACGTTTGCATCCCGAGGGTACGGGTATTTCATCCGAGGCAGACCAGGACGGGCAACGCGGAGCGACAGCTGCACATAATCAGCGAAGAGTTGCGTGGGCACACGACCAAAGACTTGGAGAAACAACTGCGCAGTATGCCCTCTGTTGAATCAGCAATCAAAGGGGCGCGGGGACTGCCCGCGTACATGGAGAAGCACACCAACAGCATACGGCTGGTGGCGGTCACGGAGGAGGCCGCTGACAACATAGAGTCGAAGGTGCTGGCCTTCCCGGGTCTCGGGGAATACACGGTACAGAGAATCAGACCATCGCTAACGAACAGAGGCGAGGACGAGACAGAGGTGATCGTAGTTGATAAGGGGAGCACCATCGACCTGGCCGCGGACCTCCCGAACCTAGTCGCGGCCATCCAGGAAGTGTTTACACAGGCGGGCCTAGGCGAAGCAGCAGAACATCTAAAGCCACTGCCAGCGACGACAGTGAGGCCAGGGACTGACCCAGCAAAGCCGGAAACGTATATGCGGGTAAGAATCACAAAAAGCGGCAATCTTTTCACTGGGCTAGCCAGCGAAGCGGCGTATGAGTGGCTGGGGAAGCAGGACAGACGTACGGTCCGTCTCTCTCTCCCCAATAAATCCCGGTCCTACCTCCTCCAACACTCTGACTTTTCTCGCACGGGAGATAAGTTTAAAGGCAGAAGAGGGAAGGCAGCGCCACCAGCAGCAGGGGCGCAGCAGACGGAGGACATCGTGCAAGCGCTGGAGAGCAAGCTCTCCAACCAGTGGGCGAAAGCTGCGAAGGGCGGGGCCGGTGACGAGGCCATCAACGAGCTCCGCAAGGCCGTGGAGAAGCTCGAGGGCACGTGCAAGAGCGGCTTCACGGACAGCGTTGAGGCTACGAACAACGTCTCCAGCAAGGTTGACGAGGTCAAGGACTCCGTGATCGACCTCACTGAGGAGAACCGAGTGTTCCAGAAGCAGCATATTGGAATCTCCAGCGAAATATTAACGTCCTTCAGCAACTCCAACAACGCGCTGGCCAAGTTGCTGAAAGGGCACCGCACCCCCGAGCCGGCAAAGAAAAATCTACGCAGGCCACGGGAAGCGAGCGAGCCATCTGACAGCGACGGAGGTATGGAGATCGACGAAGAGACGCTGTCGGAGCTCAAACGTCTGCAAAAAGCACGGGTAAGTTCCCTCGGGGAAAAATCATCCTCACTGGATAAAGGACCCCTCGCATATGGCGTTGAGGGCAACAGCACAGGGACACACAATCTGACTGAAAAGTTTGGGCATCGGCTCCGAAATCAGGCACAAGACGAAAAGTGGAACCCCACCACTTGCGTCACTGAACCAGTCCGAACACAGCACAAGAGGAAGGGAAATCAGCTGAATAAGTACTGGCTGGGTTCCTGTGTGCATCGCAGGCCAAGGCAGACGAAAGGAAAAAACTGGAGCAGCTGGAACAACAGCTGGCAGAGCCTCGCTCCAACCGAAGCCAACGCTCTAGGAGCTGACAGAAACAGCCTGGAGGAGGCCACATCCTGTATAGGCCCTTACAGTTTTGAAGCTAGGAAAAGCCCTGTATACCAGAAAATCCTGGTTAAACAAATACCTGAAGTAAAAAGTAAATCTGCTAAATCCAAACCTGCTGCTGGTAATAGTGCATCGTGCCCACACTCCTGCACAGTGCCGATCGGAACCCAGGCTGCAAAGCCCACGACTAGACACCAATGTGAAAGGGCTAGCAATAACACAGGCACCAACTGCCACCACACTGTTGACACGGTAGCATCATCAAACTCAATACAACATAGGGAAAGGGCGGGCACACCTGGCACAAGAGCTGCAGAAAATAACATAAAACATACAATGACATTAAGTAGCTGCAGTTGCAATAAAATACACTATGAGATAGTAAACAGAGTTAAAGCGACAAGCGGGGCACCCGAGACCAGTTCCCCGTGCACAAGGGAGGTAAGCAGCAGAGAACACATTCAGGAACTCCCACTAGGACAAGAGGGGAACCCTAAGCCTACCCTAAGAGAAATAAGCACAAACCAGCCCCAGCGAGTGGAGACAATGGTCAGCCTTACAGGAAAGTTACTATGGGGACTTTATTGCAAAATGGCAGACAGTATTCACACTTTCAGGAGTAACCGGCAAATTACGGCATTTAGCGAATTGCTCCAGGAGCTCTACGTTAAAATACGAAGTTTTGTAAAAACAGCTCTGACGAAGCAATATTTCAAGGAGACAACTGGAAGTCGAACACAAAGACATATTGGGAAGAATGAGGTCCAGATATATGGTAGTAAGGACGGGATGATGCTGCAGGCAAATGTAACGCGTAACAACAAGAAGAACGAGGGGTCGGGGGAACATGCACACTGGCGAAACGACGGGGATAGTAACAACAAAAGGAACCCACAGGATACACTGAATGGAAATAGGAGAACTGCAACAACCCGTACAGCCATATGGAGGAAAACAAGGGGAAACCCTAACCCAAATGGGGCTTACCTACAGAAAAGGGAGGGAATAGGGGCACATAAAAGCAAAATTAGACGGAAATATTTTACACAGGGCCTACAAATGGCAAAATACGAACATGAAATGAAAATGAACTTGAACGGACGACTTTGGACATTTAGCGAATTGCTCCAGAAGCTCTACGTAAAAATTCGAAGTTTTGTAAAAACGACCCCAGCAGAGCAATATTTTAAGGAGGCAACCAAGAGTTATGCACAAAGATATATGGGGAAGAATGAAGCCCAGATATGCTGTAAAAAGAACGGAACAACGCTGCAGACAAGTGTAACGCGTAACAAGGAAAACCGCGTTAAGCCAGAAGAACATGCACACCGACGAAACGATAGGGACAACAATAACAGGAGAAACCCACAAGATACATTGAAAGGGAAAAGGCCAACTATGACAGCTTACACAGCCATATACAGGGAAATGAAAGGAAACCCTAACCCAAAGGGTCAGTACCTACAGAAAAAGGGGGGTAAAGGTGCACATAATGACAAAATTAGACGGAAAAATTTCGCACAGAGCCTACAAATGGTAAAATACAAACAACAAATGAAAATGAGCTTGAACGGACGGCATTGGATATTTAGCGAATTGCTCCAGAAGCTCTACGTAAAAATACGAAGTTTTGTGCAAATGGCCCAAAAGGGGAAATACTTTGAGGGGACACCCATAGGGTATATACGAATAAGTATTGAGGAACACGAAGTTCAAAAATGCAACAAGCAGGGTGTGAGGGGACAAAATGAGCGTGTAACGCGTAACAAGGGAGGCGGTATGGGGGGAGGAAAACATACCCGAAGGAGATGCGTGGTAAGTAATGGACACGAAGGCAACTCACGGGGCACACTAATGAAAGCAATACTTGCAATTTGTGTTGCAGCTACGTTCCTGACGAAAATTACTAGTGGAGGAAGAATAACGCCAGCACAAAAATTAACGCAATGGATACGGGTAACAGCATGCAGGAAGACTGGCAGAAAGGTGGGAACGGGAATGCAAAAAGAAACACCGGAAAGGGTGCGAGTGACATGCTTGCAGAAAAGGAACACAGCAGCAACAACGATAACCAGGCAGGTAACTGAAACAAGGAAGGGAAAGGAAAAAATGCCAAGAGGGGAGGACAACCGAAGCCAAGGAACAACACAGGAAAAGCTCTCAAAGGGAGTGCTGGGTGAAGCCCCGGAAAGGGAGCATGCAGCACAGTGCATGCAGAAACGAAGCACAGAGGCAACAGCAAAAACCCGGCAAACAGTTGAAACTGGAAAGGTAAGTGAGGAAATGCCAAGAGGAGTCAACGACCAACGCCAGGAAATAACACAGGAAAAGCCCCCAAAGGGCCCCAGGTGGTTAGCCACAACAGAAGAGGGGGGACGAAGGGCGAACTTCAGAAGAAACCTCACATATTACCTACGGGCGAACCGGCAGGAGCACGCACATGCACACAAAAGGGGAAGGAGATACTGGAGTGAACATGAGAAAGGGAAAACATACAGGTGGGTACAACGTACCAAATATGACAGACCACAACTGGTCAGAAGCAACCAGGTAGTAAGGCAAGAAACAAAGGACAGGGACAATAGTAAGTGGGCGCGAAAACATGGTGAGATGCGCCGAATGAGAAGGGAAGGCCAAAACATAGCTAGAACGGTGGGAGCCCAAATAATGAGCATGCATGTAACACTAAGTGTGCTGGGCACTCTGGCTAAACGGAAGGAGCAGGCACAACTGGCAATGAAAAACCCTCGACAAGAGGTACCGCAGGTCAAAGCGGTGAATGAAATGTCTACGGCGGCACGAGGAGCAGCTTTGGGTACAAAACCCAACAGGAAAGCTGAACAAATTGAGGAGACGGGTAGGTATGCCGAAGCGAAACCACAGCCCTCACATATAGGGGGAGGGACATGCTCGAACGAGAAAATGGAAGGACAGTACCCCAAGAATTCTGTCACGCAGGGAATATTTGCCAAGGATGGGAAACTGAATATGCACCAAGTGGACCTCGCGCTCGAAACACTGGAAGACAACCCTCCGGGCTCAACAACCATGCAAGAAATACTGAAGATGCTGAGGGAAAATGACAGAAAATTTCTGGAAATGGTAAAAGAAAAAGTCGCCAGAAAGGGTGGCACCCAGATACCAGTGGTAGGAAACGGACACTGGCTACTACTGATGGTAGGAGTCTGCGTCGCAAAAGATAACAGCACGTTGCAGGCCTATGTATACGATTCTATGGGCATGGAAAGACAGACACGGAAGAAAACCGCCCAAGGGCACACGAGAATGGCGGAGGAACTGCAAGGAGCAGTGAGTGCATGGGTAACGGGCAACAAGGAGGCAATGGGGTGCCTGGAAGCTAGAGCCACGCCGATGTACGACAGGCACCAACACGATGCATTCAGCTGCGGCGTCTGGGTGATATATATTGCGGAGCTATGGCAACAGTGGCTGTCAGAAAGGAAAGGAGCGTGGATACAACATGTGTACACGAACACACTCCAAACCAGTCGATGCGTGACACTACACACTACGGAAATAGTGAATAAATGCAGAGACAGATTCAGGCCAAAGATAAAGTCGGTCATAATGAGGGAAAACAAGTCACATGCAGAACAGGACACGGATGAAGTTGAGCTGACAAGGGAGAACCCAGCAAAAAGGACTGGGGCAAAACAGGCGCGAACCCAAGGAACGTGTGCGGCGGATGCCTTCATGAGGGAGGTGGAGCGTGGCCGCACAGGGGAACAGGTGGAGGACACAATGCGACAACAAGGGGTGGGCATACAAACAATAATGAACGTTCGGGAAGCACTTCAAGCGCTACAACAAGACACTGAAGCCCTCATAGATGAAACAATGGGAAAACTGTCGACAGATGGCCGAACCCAGATAGCAATAAGAGATGGAGAAAAATGGGCAATGATGATGCTCACAATAACACGCCAGGACATGCAGGCTCATGTGTGGCTACCTACTGGGGGAATAGAAAAACAGGACGAACTGCTAATAGCTATAGATGTTTGGACCATACTGCGAGAAGCCTACGACCTGCAAAAGGTGAAATATAGTGGACTAAAAACACATAGCACACCACCAGAATGGGGAAAATTCAGTCAAGGTGAGCAAGCGATAAGAGTGGCAGGGAGCTGGAAATACTGGCATGTTGACGGCAAACCAGGACACTTCAAACTCGGGACTAGAAACACGGCATGGCTGCAGGGGGAGACTCGGGGGATGCGGCGGACGACAGAACAAACAACTGGGCTGGCCGAGGAGGACATGACAAGTGACGAACCGAAGGAAGATGGCAGGGCACCTACCACGGAGCAACACGCCACGAGCGACGCAACGGAAGAAAAGAACACAAGTACCACGGACAAGCTAGTTCAGGCCACGCTACGGTTCCGTCCGATAAGCAAAGAACAAGCGAACGAAAGGCTGAAGAAGGAGGAGGGAACGGCGACAGGAAAAAAGCTGAGGCCTCCCGCGAACGCCAAGAAATACCCGCCACCTACTACAACAACGAAAACGAACAAAAGGGACAATGAGGAAACCAAAGGGTCCCCGGAGGCACTGAAGCAATGGGGTGGGAACATGCCAAAAACGGAGAACCTAAACACTGAAGAAATGGGACAAGCACAACAACACACCATAAATTTCCTAACATGGAACATACAAGGCTCCCCGCACTCACTGTATGAACTGGAGGAGCAAATGAAAAAATGGGAGATAGATATAGCAATAGTCACGGAAACTAAGACTGCGAATGAGGAAATAAAAAGACACTTCAGAAACAGAAAGCAGTCAAACATATGCACAAACATACCAACAGAGGAAGGGGAGGGAGAAGAGAGCAACCACAAGGCGGGCCTTGCCGTAATACTCACAGGGGAATATGCCAAACCACATAACTACACCGAGGTGCAGGTACCGCACTTACGAGGAGTACTCACACACACGCTGCTCCACTTTCCGGGAGGAAAATACTTACACCTGCTAGGGGTATACTACCCGGTGGAAGGAAAAGACGTGGCGGAAGATACAGGACGAGGGGAACTCGACAGAGAGGCGGCCAGAAATGGCATACAGGAGTATGTGCGAATGGTGACCACAGCCAGTGAAAATGCGGTAGGACAAACAGTACTAATTTGTGGGGACCTGAATGCCACGACGGGAACACCAAAAAATAGCAGGGACAAAGAATGGAACAAAACCCTGGAAGCCACGGGCCTGCAAGATGTGGGAGGGACCAGGGAAACAACACTAACATGGCATGAACGACGGAACATAGACAGAATGCTAGCAAGCAAAGCAGAATTACGATGCTACACGCAACCAATAGCAGGAGAGCTCACCGAGCTACACATGAGCGACCACAAAATGGTCTGCACAACGCAACTGGACCTAAAAGCCTGGGGGACCCACAGACCAACGACACAAAAGCCACAACATGCAAAAACAGACAGACTGAAACTCCCGCTAACAGAAGCCGAGGGGAATACCCTCAGGCAAACACTGGACGCTGCATATACGAAGGAATTACAAGATGAAATGCAAGAAGCAATAAACGGGATAAAAACAGCAGCCAGCACGAGGCACAGAAAACGGGCAATAGACTACGCGGGAGGTGTGGTTGCAAGGATAATGGGGGAAGCAAGAGACAGGGCAATGATGGATGTCAACCTACCGAAACAAGCGGCAGCACCAGAACAACAACATGGACTACACCTCCCAAAAACCCTCCGCAAAGAAAGGGACGGCCACCTGAAAGAAAGGAACAGGTGCCGCGAGAACATAGCATTATGGAAGAAGGACATAGAAACACGAGAACAAGTAACCGAGGAAGCACGGACGGAAGATTTTGACAACCGAACAAGCGAAATGAGGGAATGGGAACAATGGGAACGGGAACAGAAAAAGCTTGCGACAAAAGAGGCAAGGAAGTGCATTAAAGAACACGAAGCAAACCGAAAACAGAAAACAAGAATGAAAATGAGAGAAGGATACTGGAGCAACATAAAGCACTACCATAAATTGATATACAAAAAAGAGATAGAAAACGGAACGGCACCAGCTACAACAATACAAGCAATTGAAACCATGCAAGGAGAACTAGTGGTAGGACACCAAAAAGTGGCACAGGCAATGGGCGAACACATTGCGTGGTCGGAACCATACAAAATGAAGGAACCAGAGAAAGGACTTAAAGATACGCCACCCTGGCTTGACGAAAGGTACAAGAACTACGTGAGGGAAAACCAATGCAAAAGGCCGGACCAAACAAAAGTAAACCTAAATGTGGACAAAGAGGCCTATCGACAGGCAGTGAAGAAAATGAAAACCAACAAAGCAGCCGGGCCCATGGGGATACAAAATGAAGTACTGAAACAGATGCCGGACAGATTCCACGACCAACTGTGTGAACTCATGAAATTAATGTGGGAGCATAGACACACCCCCCTACCATGGAAAAAAGGCTACTTCTGCTTCCACCACAAGCAAGGAGAAGTAACAAAACAAAAAAACTACCGACCTATAGCACTACTGGATTGCCTGTTCAAATTATACACTACAGTACTCACAAAAATGCTAGCTGACTTCTGTGAGATAAACGGCATGCTCTCGGAAGCACAAGAGGGCTCAAGGGAAAACCACAACACAATGAAGCAACTCACCAGGGTAACCAATGCCATTGAAGACGCCAACCTCTCCAAACGAAACCTACATGCAACCTACGTGGATTTCGAAAATGCGTATGGCTCGGTTGACCACAAAAGACTCATTACGACGCTAAAACACCTAGGGGTGCCACCACAGCTTACCGAAGCTGTTAGGGACATACTGGGCGAAAACGAGGAGGACTCCATGCAAATGAGAGCAAAAGTAGGGGACCAGGTCTCGGAAGAGGTGCCAATAAGAAGGGGGATTCTGCAAGGCGACAGCATGAGCCCGCTACTGTTCATACTATACCTGGAACCTCTCCTTAGATGGCTAGAGGTGGGAGACCATGGATACCAGCACAGGTATGCAACTGACAGGGAGCTCAGAGGGGAACTGAGAACCTCCTCCGGAGCGTTTGTGGACGACCTAATTATACTAACCAAACTAATGACAGGCATGGAGCAACAGCTAAAGAAACTCTCGGCATTTGGAGACTGGAGTGGACTCAGAATAAACGAGGACAAAACAAAGATAACAGGGGTAGAACATGGCAACAAAAACGTGAAAGAAAGTAGGCACCAAGGGGTGAAATGCGGAAGTCGAACGCTAAAAGTCCTAAAAGCCGGGGATACCTACAAGTACCTGGGGGTCCTACTCAATATGCTGGGGACATGGAAAGAGGAGAAAAGAAAGTCACTACGGGAACTCAAAAGAAGAATAGACGCACTACTGGCAACCCCCCTCACACAAAGACAAAAAGAGTACTCTCTGAAGTCGGCCATATTGGGGAAATTCAAATACGGACTCCACCTCGGGATATACACACAGGGTGAAATACAACAGGCCGAAAACCAGCTGGGAGCCGCGATGAAAAGAATATATGGACTTCCCGCGAATGGTACGCCCAATGAACTAAACACGGAGGAAAAAGAGGAATATGGACTGGGGCTCCAGTCCCTACAGGCAATATATGCACAGGAAGTGTACACGGGACTGGCAGGCGCTGTTCAGAGTGAGGAAGACAAAGGGGCCCAGATGGGATACGGCAAAAGGGAGAGAAACCTTAAAACCAGACAAAGAATGTCACAAGTTAGTAGGTCCACAGCCGGGCTACTGGAAAAACACTTCGAAGAAAGGGGACACAGCAGCACAAGGAGCAAGCTAAAAATGGGACTGCAGACACAAACGAACACTCTGAGGAAGATGAATGCTCTGAATGAATATGGAATACGCGTGAAAGGGGTGGGAACCCACATGCAGGAACTGGGCAAAGAAACACTACCTATAATGAGGCAGCTGGGAAAAGCTAAAAGGGTATACACAAACGCGGAAATGGAGGGCTCAACCAGAACGACCAAGCACCAAAGGATAATGGATACAGAATACAGAGACCCACAGTCGCAGCCTGCGACGACAGGCTTTGAAAAAATGGGAACAGTAAATGTAATACAGGAAACGAAAACTCAGCAAGCCACCAAACAAATAAACTTTACCAAACTACTCACACTATTCAGAAACTACCCGGACCTCAAGAACTTAACCACGGCAGACGGGAAAAGTGCCATACCAATAGAAACACTGAAAGCAACAGGTGGAAGGAAACACGACACCAAGACGGCAACAAAGATAGCACAGGGAATGCTGCACCTATACCCATACATTTGCGAAGCACAACCCAACGACATTAAGAAACCAGGGGACCACTGGGACCATGTGTGGAACAGAAGGCTGAAACCTGAATATATACAAGAACGGAAAACAGGAGAGCTAGAGAGGTACACCAAAAGTACGATAAGCATGGAAAACATAAGCGACTGGCCGGCACAAATAAAGGCGCTACATGAGGCTGGAAACAGTCTGAAGGACATACTGCAACTAGTGTCTATGTACCCGCTAGCCAACCAAACGAAGCATTTCGAACAGTCAGAGGTAGAGTGGACGGAACAAGAGAAGGAAGTTCTGGGCATAGAAACCGACCAAGAAAAGGAGGAAGACGACGTGATGACAGCCAGACACCTGCGGGGGAGAGTAAAGAGGAAGTCAGGACAACAGGACAGAGGCCAGTGGTCGACACAGGAAGACCGAATGGAAACGCTAGGACAAGAGGGAAACTACACGCCCGCCGGGATACTGGCAACAAGACAGTACCTGCAAAACTACACAGACTCGACCTCGAAAGTAACGCAGTACGAAATACGGTGGACCGATGGTGAAGGAAACGAACAAAAGACGTGGAGCACAGAAGAAACAGTAAGAACACACCTGCTCAAACACAACCTCTCCTCGGACCAAGGATGGAAAAACCTAGTGGAAGAATGGAAGAGCGACAAGAGAGACAAAAGGACCAAACGCGAGCCCACTGAAGAGATACTGGCAGGACAACCAAACGGCGAACAGAGGTACTGGAAGGAAGTAACGCACCTGGAAATATGCACAAGGGAAACGAACCCGGACCAGGACATTAGGCACATTCCAGGGGTGAAGGACAGACAACTGCGCACGGAAGGTGACACCACCTACTGTTATGAGCCGGAGGGAAGCCTTATAGGCACGATGAGCACGGTAAAAGCTAGAGAATTGTACGACAGATATGCCGAGGCGGTGGGGGACAGCACGGCACAAAGGCCAACAGAGAAACAACTGGCCAAAAGGCTGAAACTAAGTGTAGAACACAAAATACATGTAAACACCTTTGAAGAGGAAATAGCACAACTGCTGATAAGGTACTCCAGCAAAGCGGAGATGAAACACAGAAAAAGGAACCTCCAAAACCACTGGACCTTCCCTCCGGAAATGATGGAGGCGGTACACAAAGCCATGGGAGTCCAAACAGAGGTATTCGCCTCCCCACTTAATGTACACAGAGACACCAGAACGTACTACTCGCAATACCCACGAGACTCGGTATTTGGGGCTGTAGGCTCGGCATGGGAAGAGCAATGGGAAAAACTGGGGTCATACCAATTCAACCCAGAGTACACAGCAGGGGACCTCTACAAGGCACTGAAAAAGGCAATTAACTCCACAAAAACGGCCGAACCCGTTCTGGGGGTAGGAATATACCCCACATATGCCAAAAGCCCGTATAGAAAACTGCTGAATAAGCACATGGGATACAGGGTACACGAGTTACTGGAGATAAAGGAAGGGCAGTTCACCTTCTTACCACCCGACCACTGGATGCAAGGCAACCTACAGAAACCCAAACAATGCAACTGGAACATGAGAATACTGGTAGTAGCGAATGCGGCAGGATGGAGAAAATACTGCCCGGACGCACTCAAAACCCACGACGTGTTCAGCAAGGCCCTTCTCAAGTGCCCGCAAAGCAAAGTCAGGACGATAGGCAGAGCATGCTACATACACAGGCCTCTCACCCTCAAGGATGCGGACAGGCGACCTAGGTCAATTACAGAATGGGAGAAGGATTGCGTCATAGACTCCGCGCCATGGATGAACCATGAACTACCGGTCATGCAAGCACTACCAGGCAGCCACTTGGAAAACCACACAGAGAAGATAATTGACCGGTGGATGGAAGACAGGGAAAAAGAAGGGGAGCACAGAGGAGGGGATAGAGGGCCGAGGCCAACGACTATGGACGTACTAAGAGCTAACACCACGTGGAGTAGGGAGGAAATAAACAGAGATGCCCTAAGAAGGTGGGCATTACAATTTACGGGCCCAGACACAACGGACGAGCACATAAACGGAGACCAATGGCTGCAGTGGGAAAGGGGTGAAAAGGAGAAAGCAGGACCACCACCAGAAAGCAAGTGGGACCACCAAGGGAAAGGATACCCAGAGCCCCACAGAAGGCATAACAGAAACAATATGATTTACACGGATGGAAGCCAAAGAAAAGTCAAAAAGGAAAACGGGGAAGTCGAGGAAGTAACGGCGGCAGGTGTCTGGGACCCAAGAGGGGAACGGGCAATGAACCACATGCAAAGATGGGCCGGACGCTGCCAAACTGTTAACAGGGCGGAGCTCACTGCCATATATATGGCACTGACACTAGACTCAAACTCGGGAGAAGAGAAAGTCAGCATATGCACGGATAGTCTGACCTCCCTCTACCAGATACAAAACATGAAAAGAAGGCCGCACACGCTTGAAAGGCACGTACACAGGGACCTACTGTGGAAAATAATGAAACAAACACAAAAGCTAAATAAGGAAGGAACAAAGGTGGCCCTATACAAGGTTAAAGCGCATGTGGGAATACATGGGAATGAAATGGCGGACGAGGTGGCAAAAAGGGCCTGTGAAGAAGGGGAATACGGCCTCAACCACGACAACACGGATACAGTGATGCTACTAGCAATATGCGAGGCCACGGGTAGACAACTGGAAGGACACCAAGCAATACTCAACCATGTAACAAAAAAGGTGAGGGAGGCAAAAATGACGGGAAAAACGAACATAATACAAAGACTAAAAAGGAAACTAGAAACCGGGCCAGAGGAATGGGAGACCAAAAGACAACGCATTGAGAGGAAGGAGGCAGAATACGCACAAAGAAACCGGGAGCCTACTGAAATAGAAACAGCCTGGGCAGACACCTGGCCGATGAACCAGAATGGCAACAGGAACAGGAAGAGGAATTGGAACTCCAGAGGATGGAACGATTAGAGGAGGAGGCATTAATACAGGAGCAGCAAGTACAAACAGCACAACAAGCTAAACAAAAGAGGGGGCAAGGGCGAGAGAGCACACGGGGAGTAGAAATGAATAAGGAACAGGGATGGAAGACAAGAACAATACAAAAAGAGGAGGCATTAGAACAGGGAGAAAGACAAAAACGAAGAAGAACCCAAAGCCAGGCAAAACCCGACCAACCAGCCCTACGGGAAGCTGAAGGGCCGAGGGAAGCCCAAGGAGACACTGCACAAGGGTCAACCCAGAAACCGAAGCCACCGGAAACACAGAATGTGGACATGACAACGCAGCAGGACACCGCAGCCGAGCTCAGTGAAATGGCCCAACAACAGGAGGAAGCACAGGAAGAATGGAGAGCACTCCAGGAAATGGTACAGGACCAGGAAGCAGAACAAAAGGAAGTACACCAAGTGAAGGAATGGAGAAAGTCCTCGAGGGAAAAAATACTGACAGCAACACAAGAAAAGCCAGAAAAATACATGCAGCACCTCAAAGGTGATAAGGCCATGCACAAGCTCTCTAATGGATACTGGAAGAAGGGAACGGAATACCTAAACGAGAAAGACGTGACAGTCCTGCTAAGATGCCGAGCGAACAAACTACCAGCAGGACCATACAAGAAACAGCAAGGAGGGAGAAGGTCGCAAAAATGCAAATGCTGCGGGACGCCCAGACAAGTAAACGCGGGAGGATTCATACGCACAGCCCATGTGCTGGGAGGATGCACAGAGAGGGAGATAAAAAACATGGTAATAAGCAGGTCGGATGAAACCACCAAAATGATAGCGAAAGCAATTAGCAAAGGCAGGAAAGGAGGATGTATAATAAGAACCCATGCGGGGAAAAAAGGGAAAGGAATGAACAACGGGAGACCAATAGAAGACTTCCTCCTCACAAGGGGGCAATGCAGACTGGACGGACGAAACACACCGGCACCAGCACACGGAAAGGACACCATACCACACTACGTGGACATAGTAATGCTAGAAGGAACTGAAAAGGGGAATGAGCAGCCTGGGTACACACACCAAAAGGCAATGACGGAAGCGGGCCACATACACCTGATAGAGGTAACATACACAGACGAAACGAGTTGGGAGGAAGCACTAAAAACGAAGTACACAAAATACACACCGCTAGTAAAACTACTAGAACTATATGGCTACAAGGTAACGCTACACGTGATGGTATTCGGCAATACGGGAACGATATACGAACACACGGAGAAAATACTGACCAAACATTTAGGATTCAACAAACAAGAAGCCCTACACCTACTCAGGAAAATACATGACCTAGCGACAGGATTTGCAGTAAGCCTAAACAGACTATACAGAACTAAAGTAGACAAGGAACCAGACTAAGGGACAAAGAAGAAGGAGTCAAGGGGACTCACAAAGCCCCACACCCCGTCCAAGGGTGTCTCTTTTTCTTTTTTTTTTTCTTTTCTTTTTAGCTGAACCGTGTTTCTAGATGAAGTCGCGCCGACTCTTTCGGTCATCGGTTTTCCATGGGTATCGCCCAGGGCTTTGCGAAACGGCTTCAACATCTTCAAATGCACCTCGTGATCCCCCTGCATAGGTTTGATTGTGCCCACGATGATTTTGTTTACCACATAGCCTGAAAAGTCTCCGGTGATCGGATTGTAGTAACTTAGCTGACGGGAACAACGCTTGCAGGTTCGCTCGATCGCATCTCGCATCAAATCGATGGTCGAGGAATCGTGAATGCGACCACTGATTAGCCCGGAGCCCAACATACCGAGTCCATCGTACGTGATATCAAACTCGGGGAATTTCATATTTTTTATCAAGGAATCTTTGATCGCCTCGGCTCTCTTCACATTTTTTTCGACGGATTGCTCCATCGCATCCGATGAGTTGAACACGCCATAAATGGTGATATGCCAGTAATCCGAGTCACGCAGTTTGATGTTCTGCCATTCGCCAGGAAAGGTTGTCTGCATCTTCGCGTTCACATCGTGCACGTCCTTGCGGATTCGCCCCTTGATCGTCTCACTCAAAGTTCCGATGACCACGGTGCTTCCCGACTTTCCTACGTCATCTTTTTCTTTCGCTATAAGCTCGACCTGCGCCTTCAATCTGTTTTGAAAGTCTTTTTGTTTCCACATATCGCGAAACGAGCAATCCTCGTCTCGGTCGAATCGGACCCTCTCTGATACGGCTGAAGGTTGGGCAATGCGATGAGCGACGGTCGTTTCTCCGTCTCCTTCATCGGCCGCCTCTTTCATTTGAAACGCGCTTGCCGCCAATGCGATCTTCGCGTTCACAAACATATTTATACGGGCGAATGGTTCCGCGACCGCCGAGGCCTCCTTAAGTACGAGAGGAGACGACGAGTGATCATAACGTCTATTACGAGCGACATCCGTGAACCATCGAATAGCGCGAACACGAAACCGCTGCCGTTCGACTCATTTCTCTCAGCGTTATCATCTCGATCCCGACATTCCCAAATGACAGCGCGGCGCTCCGAAGTCCTAAATGAAACCGAACCCGAGTATTTCGAACGTGTTCTCGGCAAGCCTCCGCGCGCCGCGCAGATCGAAATGTTGCCATTCATTCGCGATCGCGTGATGACTCGCTCCGATAATAAGAAGGGAGTGTTGGAAGTCGGGACCGGTTGTGGAAAATCTCTTTTGGGTTTGTACGCAGGCGCCGTCGCGGCGCGCTCGAAGGTCGCGAGCAGGTTGGTGTACGTGTGCTCCAGCATCTCTCTGCAAACGCAATTGGCTCACGCTTGCAAGAGGTTGGGCGAGTATCCGTTCGACGGATCGGTACCGGACGGGTTTCGTTTTGTGTGCCAATTCGGACGCGGTAACTATTGGTGCGCGGATCGCGTGTTGGCGGCGCTGTCCTCGTGGACAAAACCCTCACGAGCAGGGTGCGAAGCGTTACCGCTGAAGTTAGCCGACATCGAGTCGGGTCTTTGGAAACGGTGGGAAAAGCGATATTTCGGAAAGAGGTGAGCGTATTCCGTATTCCACTCGACCGCGAATTCGTTCCGCTCACTTTCCATCGCTTCGCGCAGGACGAAACACGAACTGCTGTCGTGGGTGCGGATGCGGTGGCACGCGCTGGCGCGACGTCCCGAAATGGCTAATGACGGAAATGAGTTGGATCTATGGATTCTGGAACGGCTGCGCGCGGCGAGTGACGACGCCAACTCTTCGCCGTGCGCGTGTCTAAAATGCGAGTGGTACGAAAACGCGCTTCGCCAAGTTCGAGCGATCGTCGATGTCGGCGAAGCCGTTCGCGTGTCGCGGGAGGACGCGCTCGGGATCGTCGCGTTGCTGCAAGAATACGCGGGCGTCGCGTTAGCGAAAGCCCCGCCGGAAAGCGACTGCCACTTCGTTCCCGCTCGGACGACGTTTCGGTCGGATGAACGTGTGAAACGGCTGTCGGAGAACTCGGCAAACCGGCTTTGGGCGGCGATCACCGCCGATAGCAAAGAGTGCGACTGCCTGAAGAACGCGCGCGATCGACGCCGTTCGAAAAAAGGCGGTGGCGACTCGGACGATGATGCCTCCGGCGACGGTGACGACGACGGCGATGGCGACGAGTTTCGGAGAATCGAGGACGAGTTTCGGAGAGTTTCGGAGCATTCGGACGAGGTCGGGCTGCTATGCCCCGGGCGACGCATGTCGGTCGCGGCCAAAAAGTGTGCGGTGTACATCGTGAACAGCTCTTTCTTTTTTACGCTCGTCGCGCACGCGAGCGACGACGAGCGCGCGCCTCTGGGTACGTCTTTCGATCGCGTCGCGAGTTGTTCGCGTAACGATTTTTCGATCATCGCGTGACGATCGCCGATGCGTGTTCGCAGGCGATGATATCATCGTGTTCGATGAAGCGCATCTCGTCGCCGAAAAAGCGGCGGAACCTCTATGCTGTAATGAACGCCCGCCGAACATGAACGCGCGCCTCACGGAGGCGACGTTACGCGAATGGTCGGACAACGGCGCACCGCTACTGCGGAAAGGCAATTCGAGAGTCTCCGGATTGACGACCATATTCGACGCGCTGCTTGCGCCGAAGTGGAAGAAGGCGGCCGAGGAGGAGGGGCGACTCGCGTTCGACGACGGCGATGCGGGCGATTCGCGGAGCAAAGCCTCCGACGCCGCGATCGAGGAGTTGTTGCAAAGTCTGGAGGTCGCGCATTCGAAGCAGGCACGGAGCGCAGCCTTGGACGCGGCGAAGAGGTTGCGACACGCGCAACGGAGCCTACAAGACGCCGCCATCGAACTGGTGACCCGCGAACGCGAGTTGCTGACAGCCACGCGACGGAAGCCCGACGAGGACGAGGTGAGTTTGAAGAAAACGCGCGACCTCGCCTGGGAAAGCTTCCGCGCGACGTGCGACTCTCTGTTACCGAACGGGGACGACGCGTTCGCGATCGTGAGCACCTCGCGGAAAATTGCTCGTGACGATTGCGGTCATCATGTTTCTCGGGCGGACCCGAAACGCCGCAAACTCTCGGACGCGACCCGCTTCGCCGAAGTCGAGTCGGAGACGCCTTCGCGGATTGCGGCGAGAGCCATCGCCGACGCGGCGCTACCGCGACTCTCCGACACCGTCGCCGCGACGATCGCCGACTCGGACGCGAGCGCGGCGTTTCGGTTCGTGATGGAGGCGACTTGCGCGTTTCGACGCCGGGAGGCTTCACCCGCGACGCTTCCGCTTTTTGGGGACACGGTGACGCATCTCGCGACCACTTGCGATCGCGTTTCGACGACAATCGAAGTGGCTCGGCGCGCGACGCACCGAGCGACTTGGACGACGGCGAGTAATGACGACCGTCTGTATGTTCCGTTGATGACCGCGACCGGTATTCACTATCAAGAGTCGAGGGAGCTCGTCCGTCGACGCCTGAAAGAGGTGTGGGGCGCGCTCCGCGAAATGCCGATCATCTTTATGAGCGCCACGCTCCGCAACGCGAGCATCGGCACTTTCGACGACTTCTATCGAGACGTCGGTCTGACGATCGGCGAAACTCCCAACGCCGTCGCGAACTCGCCGTTCGATAGCTCCCGGATGGAGTTGCGCATTCCGCGGGGTATCGAGGCGTACGTTTCGCGTAAGCACGCGCGCGACGCGGTGTACGACAGCAAACGAGCCGCCGCGATTTTGGACTGCGTTCGCGAAAATTCACTCGCGAGTCTCGTCGTCGCTAACAGCATCGAGGAGAGGAACTGGATACGAAATCAACTCGAGCGAGCGTTACCGCCACGGGATGGCTACCGGCATATGGAATACGCAAAACCGGAGTACCACGAATTCGCGGAGAACGCGTCGCCGCGCGACCGTGTCGCTCGCGGCGTGATCATTTACGGCATGACGACCATGTACACGGGCGCGGATTTGCCCGGTAAAGTGGGGGCGGTGATCGTCACCCGCCCGTTGCGGGGCCGTCCAAACGATCCGGTGTCTCAATACTCGAAAAAGCACTGCGCTTTCGCCTACAACTACAACTACGATAACGATCGTAAACTCGTGCAGGCCGCCGGGCGCCTCATGCGCACGGAGAGTGACGTCGGCGGAGTGGTGCTATTGTGCGCGCACGACTCGAAATATCTAAACGTGCTTCGGCTTTACCACCCAAAAGCGAAAGTGCGGTCGTGAATACAAATCATCGTCGGTGACGACGCGCTCTGTGTATGTATATTTGTATATAAACGCATGAAGGCCGTATCGACTCGTGAAGTACGTAACTATGTCGGCGTGCGCCGTGTCACACGCCGAGCAGCCCCGCGACAACGGTTTACTCTTGAATTCCAAACCAACCACCGAGGCGAACGCGTTGCACTTGAACTTCGCGGATCTTTAACCGCGGGTTTTCGCGGTAGTTTTACGAGGAATCGGCGCAAATCTAGAGCTCTATGTCATACGATAGCTAAACTTTGAACATCATATACATACGTTATTCTTGCATAGGAACGGGGTCGTCGACCAAGCCCCGAGCGAACGGGGTTGTTTCTGCATTTCTGAACTTCCAATCCTCGAAATCCCGTTTTGCGATTTCGTTTGCGTTGACCGTGTTGTAAACGTTGATCCCATGACCGTACATCTCTTCTTTATCGATATCACGCGCGTAAGTATCTATAAACCGTGTTTTAACAAATTTTGTAACCGTATCCCAATGCGTACGTTTAATATCACTAACCAACCAAGCAGATGGAACCTTCTCGATGCTGGCCATCATTTCCCCCACATCCTTTACAGTGCTGCGGCCGATAGGTAATCGTTCCTTGGCATCGTTGTTAAGGTTTTTATGGCAGACGTGGGATCCGAGTTCCTCGAAGCTATTCAACGGCGACTGTATGAATTTGTTTATTTTATCCTGGTAAGCTTTGTATTCCCAATTTTTCAGCGTCGACTCGCCCTTCGTTTTAAAGCCGAGTATTCCGTACGTGGACGTTCCGGTAATTAGGTACGAATTAAACGGGGTATTTTCTACTTCGATAGTAATTTCTCTACCTGCTCCGATGGGTTTTATAGCATCGTTGACACGAAATAAGAACCATCGAATAAACTGAAGATATTCGCTGACCAGAACGAGATTTTCTTCGTTGACCAATTGTGTATCAAAAAACTCTGCAACCTGCGCTAGAATAGGCTTTTGCTCGATCGTTTTTTCGTCGACGGTCTGTTCTATGTCCGTTGAAAAACAGAGTCTGTCTCCCCCAATCTTATGATTTACGGCAATTTGGAAGCACGGCAGCTTATCATCGGATTCGATAATATCTTCTAGTGACACATGAATCTCAAATTCTGGATTCACGCCGTTACGTGAAAAGATTTGCGAGAGAAAGGGCCTTCTAAAGAAAAGTGTAGAGTACTGTAGAGTACCCGGCTGTAGAGTACGAAAATGTTTTACAAAAGCTTCAAAATTTGCAAACTCATGATACAAAAAGCCGTTTCGACAAGTTTCGTCCGACACGCCTCTAATAAGCTTGAACATTTCGGTAAATTCTTGTCTGAAAGCTATGTTATTAGTTTTGTCGTGGTGCGCGTCGCTCTGCGTTATCTCATTTTGTATCGCGTCAGCAAGCTTTTTGTCGAACATCTCACCAAATTTCTGAAGTTGCGTATTATGCCATTCGACATCGTTACACTTTTTGCCGCATTTGGACGAAACATCTATACGTGTTGCTGTATAAAATTCATCCTGCTTTATTTCGTTTTCTAAAAAATGTACAACATACTTTGGTTTCGTTGAGCATTTGGTTATTCGAGTTTCCTTAACTTCACCGAGTTTTTCGAGATATGCAGTAATAAATTTCCATGGTATCACGACGGTTGATGTATTTGATGTCGCACTGCTTCTGCTTCTTTTTGTACCATAGAGCATGATTGTCGACATGTTTGTAACCGCACGCAAATACGCTCGGAGCGCGCTTGGTAAATCGGGGTCGCGATACGCAAACGTACGGAAAGACGAGTGTATTTATAACAAAGCATATTTAAACAGCATCCACCGCGCTCACCCCGTCGTCGGCGGGGTCAACCCTGCCGAAGGCGCAATACATACATCGATGATGCCGGTCAAGAACCTCGCGAACACCGAGCACGCCTTCGCATCGCGGGTAACGACGACGGCGACGTGGACGCGCCGCCGTTGGCGATCGTCGTCGTCGTCACCGACGCGGCGAGGTGATGAGGAGGACGTTCGTTTCCGCCGGTCGCGCGTAGTTTCGCCGATTGTTTGCGACGTTGCCATTTTTCTCACCTCGGCGGACGACTTTCAGCTAAAAATGCGCGTAATTATGCGCCATCGCCTGCGAATACCTTTATTTATTGAATGACCACGGACGCGATTCCGACCTTCGCGAGACCGCGATCCCACGCCCCCACGATCTCGCAACAGAACCGAATACGCCCGTTCTTCTCTCATAAAATGTGCGATGATGTACAGAAAATTGAACTTCACGAAGGGTTCGACCGGTAACCCGCATGCTTAAGCTTACCCCTATGGGAAGCGGGGGGTCACTTGACATGCATATGTTGGGTTCGAAGAAAATACAAACATGCGATGATAAGTGTCGATCGTGAAAACTATCGATAGATGACACACGGCGAGACGAGTTCATTCGCCGTAACTCGCATACTCGAGAGTTACCCCGTGGAATGGTGCATTTACGTTTGTTTGAACGAACCTACGGTTGACCCGGACCCTCATAGCAAAGCTAAGCCGGTGATCATACGATGTTATGCACGATCCGTACCGAGACACTTTAAAATGATTCCGTTGATTTTCTTGGTAGCTACAGGCAGTTTCATCGGACAAGTGAAGTCCAAACTTTGCTTGTGAAATGCCAACCCGTCATTCCGAATCAGCGTAAATCTGAATAGACTCTCGGATTGCACGAACCACTCGTTTCCGTCACCGGCAGCCTGTTTCAGAGCGGTCCAGTTCCATTTCCAATCCGCTTTGCCGTTCGCAGTCCGGGTCGAAGTTCCGAAGTCTGCGTATACGTCGCCTTCGTAAACTTCGTAATTCGCACGAATCCAGCTACCTAAACTCGTGCGAGACTGCTGATGCCGATTGACGTCGCCGTTGATGTTGCTGCCGTCGTCGTTGTTGTATACGTTGTTTGTGATGTTTTGCACCAGGATCGCTCTGAGATATTTCGCGAGGTACTCGTCTAATTTGGCGACCGGTGTCGTTGTCATCTCGGGAGCGTGGTGCGAACATGCGGGATCGTTGCACGTGTTCGCGAGAATCCGATTGTCGGTGGTGTAATAGGTTGAGATAAACTTGCCATTCTCGTCGCACCTACGGCGCATCTCTTTGCGGGGAGTCATCGCGATCATCCAATCATCAGGGAAAAATGTTCCATCACCGCGTTTGCGTTTGTTCACCGTCATCGTGTACGGTCGTTCGCACGCCGGTCGACCTGCTTTGCTCGCGCACAAGTCGGTGAGCAGCTCGTGGAGTACGGGGTGCTTGAGGCCGTCGTCTTCCATAACATCGTCGCGATCGCCAACTTCGCCATTATCAACGGCGACCTCGTCGCTCTCACCGACCCCGAGAGATCCCGCCCCGACTGCTTCGTCGTCATTCCGTTCATCGCCGTGGACCGCGGTGAGATCGGAGAGCATGCGACGTTTCGTGGCTTTGAGCAGATTCTCACGTCGCCGATCGTATCCGATATAAATGACATGCACCCCATCCTCTTTCTCCGCGAGGGTGGGAGTGGCGATGGCGTGTAGAAGAGTCTGTGTCAATTCGGTTTCTCGATGCGGATGATCCCACATCGGATTGAAGCGCACGATGATCATACCGACGTCGGGACGTTGGTCGTGAAGCTGCTGTTGACGACGAATCTCGCATGTGACCTCGTATGTGCGATGGCATCGTTCATCGACTTCCAATACGACGGTGTGCTCCGGCAACACGTACGTGAAATCGGGACAGTATCGCGGAACACGGTCGCATACGTCCGCCGTTCTATCGCCGATGGGCTCGTCGTGATACGAATATTGCGCGAGACGCTCGTCGGAGTCGAGCCACGCTTTGACCATAGCTTCGTGTTTCTTACGCGTGCGGTAGTAGTCGCTGCACGTTCTACAGACGGTATTCTTCGCGGCGACAGGAAACAATCGACAGATGCTGCAAAACCAACCTCCGCCATGTTCGCGACATCGACGAGAATTGGCCCCGCATCTCGCGGGGCGTTTATCGCAACCGAGCGCGTCACAAGTGGTGACCATAGCGGCTGGTATTTTCCGTCGATGATACACTCGGTGAACGACCGTGGACGATGAGTGTCGAGATGACGAGCGTTAACTTCAGTAACGGTCGCGTTTCGAATTCATCAGCGGTCGACGAGCGGATACCATCTGTTCACACTGTTAACCCCTCTTCCGGTAACGGAATCTCTCACTTCTCTGGGATCATACCTTTCCTTGAATATCTACATCTCTAGAGATCCGATTCAATTTTTGAAAATACTCACGGAAAGGTCTGGTTCAGGCGGATCCGATAAGCCTATGCAAATTCATTTTTACCAACTACACACAATATTACGCTCTATAGAATCATAAAAGAAAGCCACTATCATTATGACGTGTACTCACAATATGATAACCCTATTCATGACCCTAGCACGCCAATGTACTGTTTGGTCAAGGACTGAAAGTAGGGTCAGTGTTAGGGTTATAAACAATCATGTTAGGGTTGATACCAGGGATGAATACTTTCGGTAGGTAAAAAACCGCTGCGCGTTTGTAAATATTTTTTACATCGTTTCTAGTGTCACTTGTTTAAGTGGATGGCTAGTCGCGCCTTGAGTAGACGTTTCCAAAACTATTTTCAAATTGCCATTTGGCTACGGAACACCGCCAGAATCCAAATTTTAGTGTATGTTACGCTAGCGTAACAAATACCGGAAGAGGGGTTAAGTGTTACATCTAAATAAATCGTGCAACGCCGACGCGGGACCGTTCCATGAAACGGTGATCGCGCGACGATGCGTGGGAATTGCAATCGGTCATACTGATGATAGATACTGTTGAGAGTGCAGACAGTGACAATTAGACGGCTATCGGTCATATCGCGAGTGTGTACAGTACGGCGACTCTCGACAATGATCTATCATTAGATGTAAATCGGTCGATGTCTTTCATGTAGGAGTTGTGAAAAAAACTCTTACCACCTACCCGACACTGTTAAGAGTAGGTGCTTTTGAAAACCCCCACCGGTCCGACATTCTGACGCCGCGCTTTCCCGTACTGTGAATTGCATCGATGTCTTTCATGTAGGAGTTGCGAAAAAAACTCTTACCACCTACCCGACACTGTTAAGAGTAGGTGCTTTTGAAAACCCTCGCCGGTCCGACATTCTGACGCCGCGCTTTCCCGTACTGTGAATTGCATCGATGTCTTTCATGTAGGAGTTGCGAAAAAAACTCTTACCACCTACCCGACACTGTTAAGAGTAGGTGCTTTTGAAAACCCTCGCCGGTCCGACATTCTGACGCCGCGCTTTCCCGTACTGTGAATTGCATCGACGTCGACCAGGTAGAATTGCAATCGGTCATACTGATGATAAATGCCATAATAATGTCGTATCGTCATACTCGCATACATCTATAGTTAAAAGGTACATCGGTCAATGTCTTTCTTGGAGGAGTTTAATGTAAAAGGTCCTACCGCCTACTCGACACTGTTAAGAGTAGGTGCTTTTGAAAAACCTTACCGGTCCGACAATCTGACACCGCACTTTCCCGGGTTGTGATTGCATCATCAATAGTGGTTGTGGACGATCCGCAAACCCACGCGAACCTGAAACACCTGCCCACCGACTTTCTTGCTCGTGCTTGCCAACTTCATAGAGGTTAGTTGTCTACCGAAACTCGACTTCGACATTCCTGCGCATCCACCCTTGAAGTTGTTGTAAAAAGTGAACAGGTTTTCGAACTTAACGAACCACTCGCTACCGTTACCGGCAGCTTGCTTCAGCGCACTCCAGTTCCATTTCCAATCCTCTTTGCCGTTTGCAGTCCGGGTCAGAGTTCCGAAGTCTTCGTATACGTCGCCTTCGTAAACCTCGTAATTCGCACGAATCCAACTTTCTACACTGGTTTCGTCAACCTCGTACGCTTCCGAAATCTCTCGCTTCATCACGGCGGGAACGAGTTGTCGCAGAGATGTATCGGGAGAGGCGCTCTGATAAATTTTCATAAACATCCAAACTGTGGCAAGCTGTACATCTTCGCGAGCGGTCCAATCAAAGATCCCATCATCTCTCCGGAAATGAGTGGCGGAATCGAACTCGAGATCGCGGGTGCTTGTCCGATCCGCTCGCGCCACGATGGTGCGTGTCGCCATACCGCTGTCGAAGGGAACGATGGGCCCCACGTCGTTGACGGTGGCACACAGAAAGGAACGCACGGCACCGTGGAAAGATAAATTACCTCCCATCTTGCCGAATGCCTCTCGAGCGCGCAAGCGATCGGCTGCACCCCCCGTAATCGACTTGATCAAGTTTCCGTCCATAGGGGCCAATCCACCGCCATTACCGAACTTGCCTTTCGCACCCGATGGGGTTGGCTTCCTCTCGGCGCTGAAACATATCCGCTTGAGAGCCATGCTCACGATGAACCCCAAATCGCGTTCGGGAGAATCGTCCCTCTTCTTCATACTGAAGCAATTTGCGTTGAAATCGCCGATCAGGTCGAGTCCGTAGGTCTTGGTGATAAGGTTGACCATAGCACCTTTACCGCAATCGCCATCGCCCACGAGCCAGCATATGCGCTTTGTGTGTTCGCCCGCTAGCGCGATGGCGAGCATCTCCAAGAAAAATGCACGTTTTTCGCTGTCGACGAACATGGTCGTGAAAATCTTCTCCTCGATTTCCTTTGCCAGCTCCGAACGATCGACCGAAGGATCGAATGACATCGGTACCGCGGCCATAAAACGATATGTTGGGTCGAAAGGCAGTATGCACCCCGCTCGAATATCCAACACGCCATTTTCGAATAGAAGAAATCCTCGCTGATTCGCACCAAAATCGTCGAATTGGGCATGCTTTGGTGCCATACTTCGGATGCGAGGGTACGTTCTGTTGAAGATGGTGGTGAAAGAGCACTTCCCCGAGGGTCGAGCAACCTCCCACTGGGCGCTCGTCAGCATCATGAGTGTTTCGTGATCCTCTTTGTCCGTGAGCCATACACCCGAGTTGTTGTCGTACATGATCAAGCCAAACTCCTTCGTTCGGAACACTGAATCGACGTGCGTTTCGAGAAAAGCTTTCGCATTTTCCACGTCCCAATGAGGTTGGCAATCTCCGGTATCGATCGAGCGAGTGAGAGACTGCTGATTGACATTGATGGTGCCGTTGTTGGTGCTGCCGCTGAAGTTGTTGTTGTACACGTTGTTCGTGATGTTTTGCACCAGGTTCGCTTTGAGATATTTCGCGAGGTACTCGTCCAACTTGGCGACTGGTATCATCAACTCGGGCGCATGGTACGGACATGCGGGGTCGTTGCACGTGTCCGCGAGAATCCGATTGTCGGTGGTGTAATACGTCGAAATGAATTTACCATTCTCGTCGCACTTTCGGCGCCTCTCGGTGCAGGGGGTCAACGCGACCATCCACTCACCGGGGAAAAATGTCCCGTCGTCGCGCTTGCGTTTGTTCACCGTCATCGTGTACGGCTGTTCCAGCGGAGTTCGCTTAGCTTTGATCGCGCACAAGTCGGTGAACAACGCGAGATGCTTGCTGTCTTTGACACCGTCGTTTTCGATAACATCGTTCCGAACGGCATCTTCGTCATCAGCAGCGGTTATATCGTCGTCGATGGGCTGTGATGAATGCACCGAACGCGATTCGGCTACCGGTTGTTCGACGAGGTTCTTCGGCACCGCACCGCGCCTCCTCGTACGGCAGTTCGGATGATACTTCGAGTGTTTCGGTTTTTTGGCGGGCCGGGCACGCTCGTCCGAAGGAACTTCCTCGGGCCGGCTTCGATATCGCGAGTGAGGAGAAGGATCTCGGACTGCGGTGGCGCGCGCGTTGATGGTGTTTCGTGCGAGAGTGTCGACGACATCGTCGTCAACGTCGTCGTCAACGTCGTCGTCAACGCGCGCGGGTGCCGAGAAAGCAGTCGCCAAGGTGGACACAGCCCGGTTTTCGTCGTCTTCGTCCGTCGCGTCTGTCACCTCCACGAAGTTTCCCGTCGCGTCCACGATGTACTTCGTCGTCGTCACCAGCGGTTCGTCGTCGTCCGTCTCGCACTCTCCGTAGTCTTCGGGCGTACCGCCTTGTCGCGCGGCGCGGGAATTTTCGTACGATAGCGGCGACAGGTCCAACTTCACTTTCATCTCGTCCGGGGTGACGAAAGTTCACGGTTTCGTGGACGGTCGAGTGTGGATGTCGAGTGTTGAGATACGAAGTTCGAATGGCGGCAACGCTTCGAATAACGGGATGTGAAATGTTCGCGTGCCGGTTCGATGATGGGTGATTAAAAACACCAAAGAGTTCAGCGACAAATTCTTGCAGTTGTTGGAAGAATGTCTAAAATTTTCGGTAACCGAAGATTCAATAAATGTGCACGAGACCGATGGGGAAATTCCTCGTGAATCCCAGGGCTCCGGTTCGCGGTACAGTACGCGTCTTTGGAAATGAACACACTTCCGATGCCCCGAAATTGTTCGACGTTTCGAGACGATACTCGCCGGTTAAATGATCACGCCGATTTCCATTTTGAGTGCCACGGCAAATATATAACAGTGAAATAGCAGTAGACAATTACCGAACGATGCCGTGTCGTACAACTCGCTGTGTCGGGATGGACCGGGTCGTGAATGTACTCGAGATACCCGCCGCGCGAGATGCGCATTGACATATCCATTCACAACCGGATGAAGAGCGACGCCGCCGCCGGTGTCGTTATCGGTCGCCACCGCAAACACGAATGGTGACAGTGCTATTATCAGTATCAGAACACGAAAAGTAACGCGGAACATGTTCGCGATGCGTACAACGTACAATACTTGCGATCGCCGCACAAAAAAAAAAGAGTCGATTAAAAACACGAGTCCGGCATCACTCGCCGTCCATATAGTCGGTTGCAACTTACGCCGCTTCACCATTATTTTTGTGTACCGAGTGCACGAGAAGAGGATCTCGAAGTTACAGATCACAGCGTGAGATATAAGCGATTTAAGTATGTGCTTACAGTATAACTTTTCAATGTCGTAAAGTTTGTTGACGACGCCTTCTATCATCATCTCGGCATTGACTTACAAAGTACTTATCGTCTTCGTCGCTAAGCATGGCCGCTATCTCGCGGGGCGTTTATCGCAACCGAGCGCGTCACAAGTGGTGACCATAGCGGCTGGTATTTTCCGTCGATGATACACTCGGTGAACGACCGTGGACGATGAGTGTCGAGATGACGAGCGTTAACTTCAGTAACGGTCGCGTTTCGAATTCATCAGCGGTCGACGAGCGGATACCATCTGTTCACACTGTTAAGTGTTACATCTAAATAAATCGTGCAACGCCGACGCGGGACCGTTCCATGAAACGGTGATCGCGCGACGATGCGTGGGAATTGCAATCGGTCATACTGATGATAGATACTGTTGAGAGTGCAGACAGTGACAATTAGACGGCTATCGGTCATATCGCGAGTGTGTACAGTACGGCGACTCTCGACAATGATCTATCATTAGATGTAAATCGGTCGATGTCTTTCATGTAGGAGTTGTGAAAAAAACTCTTACCACCTACCCGACACTGTTAAGAGTAGGTGCTTTTGAAAACCCCCGCCGGTCCGACATTCTGACGCCGCGCTTTCCCGTACTGTGAATTGCATCGATGTCTTTCATGTAGGAGTTGTGAAAAAAACTCTTACCACCTACCCGACACTGTTAAGAGTAGGTGCTTTTGAAAACCCTCGCCGGTCCGACATTCTGACGCCGCGCTTTCCCGTACTGTGAATTGCATCGATGTCTTTCATGTAGGAGTTGTGAAAAAAACTCTTACCACCTACCCGACACTGTTAAGAGTAGGTGCTTTTGAAAACCCTCGCCGGTCCGACATTCTGACGCCGCGCTTTCCCGTACTGTGAATTGCATCGACGTCGACCAGGTAGAATTGCAATCGGTCATACTGATGATAAATGCCATAATAATGTCGTATCGTCATACTCGCATACATCTATAGTTAGAAGGTACATCGGTCAATGTCTTTCTTGGAGGAGTTTAATGTAAAAGGTCCTACCGCCTACTCGACACTGTTAAGAGTAGGTGCTTTTGAAAAACCTTACCGGTCCGACAATCTGACACCGCACTTTCCCGGGTTGTGATTGCATCATCAATAGTGGTTGTGGACGATCCGCAAAATTTCATCCTCAGCGGACCCTAACTTATAATGTAATCGGATATCTTCCGCCTTTTCGGGTGGTAACAGTTGGAGCGCGATCTCTAATCTGGTCTTGGCTTCTTTCCTGATCGCTGCGTCCCACCGCCCCGTTTCACTGCTAATTTTGCATTCTGTTTTTACTACGTCAATAAAATCTTCTTCCGAAATGATAAATTCACGCAAGTAGTTTCGAAACGCATTTTTTAAAAATCTGGTCTTTTCCAAATCGTCGGGATAATACAGTTTCATGAATCTGCTTCGAAAAAACATCGAAATAAATTGACGCTTATTGACTCTGCCTTTGCTCAACATAATATTAGCTAGTTCCCTTTTAACCGACTTCCAGGCAGCGATGAATTCCTCTTCGCGCTGTGGTGTGGTTCCAGGCAACGGTGAATACATCTTCGTGCTTTTTGGCATCATCGACGTCGACATGTCGTTTGCTGTGCGTATAACCAATCGCGCGTGGATGTGTAGACGTATCGGCGTGTGTGTATCCGCGTATGTATACCCATACGCTGTTTGGTGTTAAGATACGAGTGGGAGAACCCGATTCGAGATTTGGCAAAATTCCACCTTCGCGGACGTATCTCGGCGCCGACGCTCGCGGCGTAATCATTTACGGCACACGACAGCCATGTACACGTCGATGAACGCTCGAATACGCGCGTATCGCGGGAAGACGGTCGCTTAGAGTCCGTGGAATCTACTAGAGAGGGGACGACGAGCGTTCGCACCGTGCATCACGGAACCGCTGCCGTTCGACTCGATTCTCCCCGCGATATTATCTCGATCCCGACATATTCCCAAATGACGACGCGGCTCCCCGAAGTCCTAAAGGAAACCGAACCCGAGTATTTCGAGCGTGTTCTCGGCAAGCCTCCGCGCGCCGCGCAGATCGAAATATTGCCATTCATCCGCGATCGCGTGATGACTCGCTCCGATAATAAGGGAGTGTTAGAGGTCGGGACCGGTTGTGGAAAAACTCTTTTGGGATTGTATGCGGGCGCCGTCGCGGCGCGCTCGAAGGTCGCGAACAGGTTGGTGTACGTGTGCTCCAGCATTTCTTTACAGACGCAATTGGCTCACGCTTGCAAAAAGTTAGGCGAGTATCCGATCGACGAATCGGTACCGGACGGGTCTCGTTTTGTGTGCCAATTCGGGCGCGGTAACTACTGGTGCGCGGATCGCGTATTGTGGGCACTGTGCTCGCGGACAATACCCTCGCCGACGATACCTTCGCAAACGGGATGCGAAGCGGTACCGCAAAGGTTGGCCGACATCGACTCGGATCTTTGGAAACGGTGGAAAAAACGATACTTCGGAGAGAGGTGAGTGAGTGAGTGATCCGCGCAATGATTCGATCGCGAAATCGTTCCACTCAGTTTCCATCGCTTTGCGCAGGACGAAACACGAACTGCTGTCGTGGGTGCGGATGCGGTGGCACGCGCTGGCGCGACGTCCCGAAATGGCTCACGACAGAAATGAAATGGATCTGTGGATTCTGAAACGGCTGCGCGCGGCGAGTGACGACGCCAATTCTTCGCCGTGCGCGTGTCTGAAATGCGAGTGGTACGATACCGCGCTCGACCAAGTGCGAGCGATCGTCGACGTCGGGGAAGCCTTTCGTGTATCGCGGGAGGATGCGCTCGGGGTCGTCGCGTTGCTGCAAGCAGGATGATCGCGGAAGCGACGGTCGCCTCCGCGATGTATCGCCGATCGGCGCATCAAAAAGAGCTCCGGTCTCTCGACATTCACATATCTCATCTTCCACGACGATGGCGCGCTTTAACAGCGCGAACCTGATCGAGTTACGCCGGGTAATCGGATCGAACGTGCGCGTTCCGGAGTTTTGCTTCAATGGCACCTCCAACAAAGATACGGGCGTGAGCGTCGACGCGCGTATCGTCGATTTGAGTATCGTGATCGCAAAGCGGTCTTCCGAAAAAGCGTACGCGCTGATTTCGGTACAGTGCGCGGATGACGACCGGGTGTATCAATTACCCGCTTGGACGCTATTCGTGATACCGAGCAACGCCGCGGCTCTGTTCGTGCCGGAGATATGCCTTCGCGACGAGAGGCTCTATCAACCCGGATACGCGCGTAACGCAATCTTTTCCAAACTTTGCAAATCCGTCGGCGTAAAAACGGCGCTGGTGCTGGACGGGGCCAGCGGCAACACGGCTCGCATGCTGCACTCGCACGTGCCGACGGTGTATCAAGCGAACAACGACGCCACGGCGCTTCTGGCTCTGACTGCGCAAGGGTACGTGCCGCTGCATGTTCCGATGTGCGGCCGTGTCGGACCATCGGGCGCGCGACCTCGCGTTTCCGGCGTGTACCAAATGTTACATCGCGCGTACACAAAACCGAGGTCGCTGACCAACGAAGCGCGCCGGGCCGCGACGGAAGCGGAGGCGATGGCTTTGGATATCTTCGGTGCCTGGATCACGCCGGCGTACGATGACGTGCTGTTGGCGATGGCCACGCGAAAACCGCGCCCCGTCGAGGTGGTGCTCATCACGTACTGCACTCGAAATAGCTACGCGAGGCCGCGAATACCGCCGCAATACGTCGAGGCGTACGCTTCGGGAAGAGGTAAGGATTTTACCCATCGGGTCGGCCGTAAACGCTTTCAAACCTCTCGCGGATTGTTTTTTCAAGGTTGACCGACGAACGTTTTTTTACGCGCAGGAACTATGCGATGGATGATTCTCACGCGACGGTCCAGCCTGCGCGCGCGAGACGTAGACACCGCGACGGACACCGCGTGCGCTGTCTGTCGCGCGACGTGGTGGGAACGCGGTGACGAGATGCTGCTCTGCGACGGATGCGACGCCGGATGGCACCTTTCTTGTTTGACGCCGACATTGAATGCCGTACCGCGAGGCGAGTGGCATTGTCCGAACTGCCTCGAGATTCCCGGAAGCTCGACACCCTCCTTCGATGAGCACCGAGAGCGGCGAGCGAAGCGAATTCTTCACCGCCCCCGCGACGTTTCGAGCAGAAAACGGCGATCGCGACATTAACATTAATACATTAATATTAAAGAACGACGAAAATATTCGTCGAATGTTTTCCTATTATTTTCAGATCGAAAGTTCGTCGTCGAATGTTTGCGCCCATCGTCGCAACTCCGGATCGCCATCGATTCCCGCTCGTCTCCGCGCTTTATCGTAAAAGTCCGGATCCGTATTATGATCACCGCAACGCGTGATGATGTCCTGTAGGAAATCCGTGTTTTTGTTGTCGATCGCCGCCGTCACCGCGTGAACAAATCGTGTTTCATCGAAGTGCATGTCCGTGTCGTCGTACAACCACCAGAACAAACGCGGTTGATCGCGTCGGGCCGCGAGATCAAAAAGATTTGCCAGTCGGGTGTTGCTGCTCGAGAAGCAGCGTTCGTATTCTCCTGCGCCCGACGCGACCCAGAATCGATGCTTACGATGTTTTCACATTTCAAGATAATCAGATTCTCACCACTTCGTCGCGAGCGGTCGCGTACCTCGTTCCACCGCCGAGTAGTATAACGCCTGCATGCTTTCGAGATCACCTGCGCAAACACCACCGTGAATTCGATTCGAGGCGATTTGATCCGTTTCGATGTCGGTGATCACGCGCGCACCTCTGGAGATGTACGTTCGAGCGCACGCCGCGCACATCGTACGCGTGTCGGGAAAGGTGTAATTCTCGCACACGTACTGCAAAAATTCCACGCAAACGTCCACCCAGACGAGATCGCGAATGTCCAAGCGCCACTTCTGTTCTTCGCACAACCAGCGCAGATGTCGCGCGGCGTCTCCGCGCGTGGCGAACCGTCGGACCTCGGATGTCAGCGGTGCATACCGCAGAGCCTCGGAGTACGCGCACATCACGTCGCGAATAAAATCCGAATTCATTTTCCAAGTGACATCAAATCGAATATAACCAGTCA
The DNA here is from genome assembly GCA_001247695.2 of Cymbomonas tetramitiformis. NCBI lineage: Eukaryota > Viridiplantae > Chlorophyta > Pyramimonadophyceae > Pyramimonadales > Pyramimonadaceae > Cymbomonas > Cymbomonas tetramitiformis. The sequence continues at coordinate 42,733 of LGRX02032664.1, read as the reverse complement.
ACCGCAGTATGATCTGTTGCCGCCCCCCCGTCAGCGCAAGTTTCACAATCGCTTCGTCGATCGGCCAACCTTCGAGTATCATCTCATCCAACGCGTCGCCATCTTGCCGTTTCACAGCGGCGCGCAACATTGCCGAGGTTGTATTTTCCGAGAAGCCTTCCGCGTATAGCGTCGAGTATTTCGATAGCAGTCTCGCGTCCCGATCGTGTTTAGCCGATCGTAAAAAGCGCGAGCAGGCCATCAAAGCGAAACGATCGCGAATGGAGACATGTCGAAGAATCAGATGCTCCGCTTGAGTGTAGACGGTCGCGAACATGTTGCCACCGCGGGCCGCGCGTCGATCGAGCGCTCTCGCAAACATTTCTCACCAGCGGTTCACGGTGTTTTGCAAATGGCTTGGTATTAATACACGCGTCGCCGATAAGATTTGCTGCGCGGACTCGTTCGTAAGACGCGACGGGTTCGTCAGCCATTCGCTTCTGCATACCGATTCGCTTAACAACTTGTATCGCGATCGCGTCCTCGACGACGAGATGCCGCGACGTCAAAAATTGCAACTGGTGAATGCCTTAAATCAGATAGCGATTCGCGTTTGGTATGGAATTTTTCGACCGTTTCTTCGTATCCGAGCCCTTGTATTATTGGGCCTCACTCTCGTTTACAGCCTTTTGGGGCATTTTTTCATTTCCGAAAAGCATCGCAAAGATCCGGGGTTCGACGCGGATATAGTGTTTGATATCACGACCGCGCTCGTCACGTCGGTTCTCGCTTTTTTCACGTATAACGCGTTCGCTCGCATCAACACGGTCGCCGAGAAACATATACAGCTGGTCATTTCGAGTCGCTTGATCACCAACAAAGTGCAATGCTTGAACTCGGATGAAATCATCCCGCTTCCGAACTTGCGCGACGCGATCTCGCAGCTGTCGGAGTTGCTATGGAGATGCGCGATCGGAGGATCAGACAGCGCGGGTTCCGCCGACGATTGCGTTTTGAGCGACGACGTGATCGCGGTCGCCAACATCGGTCTCGTCGAATACCGCCGCTGCATGAAGCACCTCGACGATCACACGAAAAACGTCCTGGAATGGTTTTTTCACAGAGAGTTATCGAGCTTTCTTTGCGATTTTGGTAATCTTCGCGCTGTGGAAATATCGCCGGCGTCGGTGTACCTTGAACCGTTCATCGTGGGTCTGACGTTTCTCTCGATCGCTATGTTTCCGTATCGATTTTCTCATGAGAATTCGATCAACCACATCTGGCAGATGCTGATTATAGCCTATATAGTGTGCTGCGTATTACAGTTTGTTGAAGACGGTGGGAAATTCCGCAAAAGACGCAATAGAGTGACCGGTGAGAGCGTATCGCGGATGCTGCATACGAATTTTGACGAGCTGCTCGAATGCCACACCCGAGCGTGGGCTCGAGAATTAATGCGCAACCCGTCATCTTTACAACAGACCGCAACGTAATCGAAACGCGCACATTCCGCGGTATACCGAATGCATATTACTGTAGGTGTATCATTTTTCAATGTTGCGTTCGTGTAAAAAAAATTATTTTTCCGATAATAACGCCGGCACCCAGAAATAGAGAGGGTCTCCACTTTCGCAACCTCGCTAAACGCGGCGGCGTCGACAATGGGGCCCGCGGTTCGGCGGCGTCGACGATGGGGCCCGCGATCGCCGATGGCGCGGCTCCGCGATGGCGATGGCATTTTTTCAACGCGTCCAAAAACGCGCCGTATGCCCCGGGTAGTTTCAACCAAGCTCGCAGCGATTCCAAAGGCACGTCGACGTGGGTCTGAACGATAAAACGGTATACCTGTTCAAATCCCGGTAAACGCGATGGATCGCTCGAGATTCGCACCTCTTCGTGAAATCTCGACGCCAATCCCGCCAATACTCGCCATCGACGCCGCTCCGCGCTCGCGCAATGCGAGAGCACAAGTTCGCGAGAATACAGCTCTCGAATATACAACGAAATCATTACGCGATCCCCGCAAAAATCTTCACGGGCGTGACGCGCCCAAAAATCGAGCGACACCGCGACGGCTCGCGAGACTTCGCGCCATCCGAAATCGCCGATTCGTCGTAAATTGTCTCGCGTCAGACGTTGTATTTCGCGACCGCACCACACGCGCTTGCTGTACGCCAGTCGCATATGCGATCGCGTATACGCGCCAAGTCGATCCCACAACGCCGGTCGAGTGGCGCACGTTTCGATCGCGGCGTCGAACAAGATATTCAAGTCTCTGTTGGCGCGAGCATCCGCCTCCGCGTCGATCACCGCGATCAAGTAAGTTCCGCAACGCCGAGCCGTTTCGCTCACGCGGCCGTGATGTACCAACCGCGCCAGCCGACCAAGAAAGAGGCGCAACGGCCAGCAGACCGTCGACGACGGTTCGGCCTCTTTCGTTGTCATTGCGTATTACGATGTTCGTAATAGCGTACTATATAAGCAGCTATATACTCGCCTTTCGCCACCGCCAAATGAGTCGCGAGATGCACCGCCGTGCAAAAATACACGGAAGCGGATACGATATCCGGCAGAGTGACGCGGCCGGTTACCGCGACGTGGTGCGCGAGAATGCGTTGCACCATGAAGATCGCCATCCACATCCGTAACAGCATCACTTCGCCATCTCCGAAATCTCCGCTTTGGCGTTTCGAACCCACCGCAAAAAACGAAATCCAAAACATGAGATGTGTGGGTATCACGGTTGAAGTCGTAAGGCGCATCGCTTCGGTGGAACGAAGTGAATAATAAATCGAGGCGAATTGTTTGTTATTTTATTGAACGAGGAAAAGACCGCTCGAGGCGACATCCATCGCTTTATCAATCAACGCGACATCGTAAACGACACCGGCCGAATCGATGTATCGCGAAGCGACTCATTTCAGTTTCGGGTCCGGTTGCGTTTCCATGTTCGCGCGAATGTGGCGGTGCTGGCAATTCTCGGCGTCGTCGGATGTCAAGCATCCCGATCACCAAAGCTTGCTGATCGCGGCGCGCGTCTTCGGTTTTGGATGCGTCATGTTTTACCTATCTCGACGGGAGAGATCGCGGGGCGCGTCCGATGCCATCGTCCGGGAAAGACGCGTCGGGTACGGCGGATGCGTCGGCGCCTTCCTGTATCACGCGATGCTCACGAAGGGGCTCACGCCACATAAGAACATCGTCGCTCACGCGGGCACGGCGTCATTCCTGATTCTTCCGCTTTTTTTTGCGATCTCCGTCGCATTCACTCGTCGCGGACGGTTGGCGTCGACATCCTTCGACCTCGAGATTCTTCCAGATTTGGAATGCGGTGACGTCAAATATGGTCGAGAAGTATTTCGACGGCGAGGTTCTGCTCACTTTCGTGTATCGGTATTGTTACGATCGTTGGTCGGCCGCGCGCGATTTCAATCGACAATCTCCCCTCTTCAAAACCCACGACACACCGTCGTCGTGGGAGGTGCAAGTTTTACGCGCGCTGCACCCGGTGCTTCCCAAAATCTCGAGGAGCGATCGCGTGGCCGCGGAGTATCGTCTGGATTTTCGCCGACGAGTGTATGAAACGGAGTTTGCGCGAGGGAATCTTTCGGAGCCTGATCGCGCGATCGCCGATTCGTCGCAATGGTTCTCCGCGCGCGAGAGGAATAGAAATCGAACGCTGCTGGGTTTTCTGAACAAGCTTCGAGCGCCGTCTCGAGTGAAATCCGTGCGGGTTTTGCACCTGCGGCACGTGCAACTATGCGACGACGCCATCAAAAACGAATTTGCGGCGTTGCTGCGCGAAGCGCGCAACCTCACGGAGCTTCTGCTCACATCGGAGGTGCGATCGTCGTCGCGCCGGTATCGCGGGTGCTGTTTTACGGTAAATTAGAAATGCGACTTCGATTTGGAAAATTGTAAATTCTCGTGCATTCGCGCTTTCAGGATCATTGGGCGCCGTGCGAACTCCTCAAAACTTCGCTCGACCTCGGCGGGGGCTGTCGAGAACTGCGCCACCTCGTCGTACGCAACGCTCACACAATACACCCGAGCAATTACACGCATCTGTGCTCGTCGCCGAAACTCACTACGCTGCGACTGTACGGCCTTCACGATGGATGTGTCGACAGATGTAAATTTCTTCCCAACGTGACCGCGCTACATTTGGACAATATCTACGACCATTCGGTCGAGTTTTTTGAAACGATCTGCACATTGAAACGATTACAGTTTTTGTCCCTCAGTAACAGTTTGAAAGATTTCACCGAACCGGATCTGCAGGCGATATTCTCGAATGCCGAATGGCGAGCGATGCCCAACCTCAAACTCGTGCACATCGCGCTACGGGAACGGAACTATCTGCCGCACCTCGGTTACATGACGCCCGCGGAATCCTCTCGAGTTTGCGCATGTCACATTCATATGCTGCGACAGCACGTCCGGGGAGCGTTGGGCGATCAAGATGTGATTGTGCAAACGCTGCAGTACCGCGTAAAATGAAATTGGAGGCCTACAGGATGATGAGATAAATGGCCGACATCACGTCGAGACGATCGTCGCAGAGCGAGGCGGCGTCTTCACGCGCGGGTTCTTCGCGAATGGCGGTCAAATTCGGAATGAAATCGCGCCGACGCGGCATTGCAGAACTGAATGTTCGCGGGTATTATTAACGGACCTTCGTGCGCAATTTTATACTGGACCGATGCTATACGACTGTTCATCACGTTCCGCACCCGCCTTGATGTAGCTTTCATCGTATTTAGCCGCGCGTTGCGTCTATTATTAAAATACCGCTTTCAACGTGACGACATCAAATTCGTACCCGCCTCTCAATTCGTAAATATGTCTGTAAGCATGAGCGCGCCTTACGCAAAAGGCGCTCCGCGGCCATTAAAGGCGACCTTCAACTTTGCGGACGCCGACATAATAAGGAACCTACTAAAACAGGGGAGCTTCACTTTAAACGACGTAACCGTCAATAAAAACGCGCTGATCAAGTTCAAACTTTTGCAAGAGGCCTACGCGCAAGCGATCGAAAACTGCAAACGAAAAGGGGACTTGAAAACTGCAACCATCAAAGACATCGAAGCTGATCTCGACCGCGATCTTTCAACACATGTTAGCGCGATGCTGATCAAAAACGGGTACTCGGGTCCCGTGAACAATAAACTCGACCGAATGCGTAGCGACAATAGCGCTCTTTTGAAAACCGCTTACGCGAAACTGATCAAAGACGGGGGGCTGAACTTCGCGAACTTCGAGGACGTTAAAAGCGATATCGCCGATCGCGGTCTTTTGGAAACTGTTTACAAAGAGCTGATCGCCTTCGGGGGGGTGAAAATCGGTGATATTAAGCGCTTCGAAGCCGAATTCGACAGATACGGTCTTTTGAAAACCGCTTACGCGAAGCTGATCAAAGACGGAAGCCTGAGCTTCGCGAACATCGAGAACGTCAAAAGCGATCTCACCGATCGCGGTCTTTTGCGATGGGCCTACGAGGAGCTGATCGAAGATGGGGACCCGACCTTCGCGGACAAAGAGGACGTCAGAAGCGAACTCGACGAATACGGTTTTTTGCGACGCGCTTACGTAAATCTGATCGACAACGGGATCGCTTTCGGGTTGCTAGAATTCCGTAATATCGAGCGCTTCAAAGCCGATCTCAACAGATTTGGTCTTTTGAAATTCGCTTATGAGAAACTGATCAAAGACGGAGTTTGGAGAATAGAGGAACTCGGGTCCGTCGACGAGGAGCTCAGCAATTTCGGTCTTTTGAAATCCGCGTACGCGAAGAAGATCGAAGACGGCTTAAGGTTCACGAGTATCGATGACGTCGTCGAAACCCATCTCAAAAATCGCAATCTTTTGCACTGGGCCTACGAACGAATGGTCAAAAAAGGCAATATAGAAATCGACACCATTAACTTCGGCGCGCGGGGTCTGCACAAATACAATCTTTTGAAGAAAGCCTACGCGAAGCTGATCAAATGGAGGGAGCTCGGTATCAACAACATCAAGAACAACAAGTACGTCGAACCCGATCTCAAAAAATACGGTCTTTTGAAATGGGCCTACGAACGGGTGGTCGAAGAAGGAGACCTGAGCATCGAGAACATTCGGCCCGTCATAGCCGATCTCCACGAATACGATCTTTTAAAGAAAGCCTACGCGAAGTTGATCGAGCACGGGGACCTGAGCATCGAAAACATCGAGGACGTCGAACCCGATCTCAAAAAATACGGTCTTTTGAAATGGGCCCGCGAATGGTTCGAATCTAACAAGAGCATTTAGAACGCGGAGAGAGTCGACGCCATTCGAGCTATCCCGAGGCCGGGTACGAACGGAACCGTCGGCGCGTTCGTGAAGACGAGGCATAAGTTCGATACCCGGCAATATAAATACGCAGACACGTGCGAACCGTAAACACGAGAAAGATAACAGTGAAAATGAGTACACTTTTTATGACGGATACCGCTAAAGGTACTAAACGGAACGTGACGAACGTGACGGATATGCAAGGTGCACCGCTTGAAAGAATACTCGGCCATTGCCCCGAACGTCAACGACGCACCATTAAACTGGTGTCTCGTGCCTTTAGAGATGCGTACCACCCCGATTGTGCCGATATATTGCATTATGATATGGAGACATGCAAATTTTTTGTGGAGGAAACCGGCGACGATGCTTGTGTCATGTGTAATGAAGTTAAAAACTGCTTAGACGCATGCAAACTCCTCGATGCCTTAATGCTCGTTATGCACGAGAACTTAGGGTCGGAAGTGACTCGAGTAAACTGGGAAGGCTATGAACGTAATAACGCGGAAGACTTAAACCGACGTATTACACAATTTCTGAATGAGTACGCGAAAGTTGCCTTTGAAAAAGTTACGCGTGCGGCTTTCCACCAAGGTGCATGGATTGTGTTTCTGCACGTTGTTTTCGGTTGCCGGCGAGACGACATTGGAGATGTCGACGAGGTGTATGATCGCGCGCACCCGTACTCGCTCAAAACTCTCAAGGATGTAACCGATCACATAATAGCTGTATTGCAACCAACCGCCGCGGAGCCGGCCCGAACCGAATTACCTCGTCGACTCGTTCGCACGTTTGCTCTGACCGGTTGGCAAAAGTATGTCAATACAGAGTTGCTCGAGTACATCTATGACGTATTTCAAGATCCTGAAAATGCAGTGTTCGTCGAGTACGCCAATCTTTTTGTCCAACTTCACGACTTCGGGTGGTGCGACCTGAGGGAATTGACAGACCGCGCCGGGTATTGGAATAGGGCTGTCGGAAAATACGACGAAACAATACGTAAGCTGCGCGCCATCGTCATCGAGAACAGAACGTTGTATACATGTAAAACGCAACCAAACTTGAATCCCGTGGAGAAAATGGGATTCGTAGCACTAAAAAACTTTTTTGGGCTATGTATCGGTGGGTCGCCGGCAAATGACGAGCATTTGGAACACCTGCAAGAGTTTACCTTGTCGTATGAGCCCGAGGACATAAACAGAATAAGCGCGGACGAATTGGAGATTTATCACGTGCAAGCGCTGTGTAATATCGCAACAAGCGGAGCGAATTTGAACGAATCGGCGAAAAAGAAATTCAAAACCCTTATAAACGAGGTATTGTCCAAGTTCGAACACCCAGCGCATGAAATTGCGACATACGAGATATACAAGCATGGCAAATTACAGTCACTCGAGAGTGGTACTTTGCGGAAGTTCCTTCAACACGCCGCGAATTTTCTAAATTGTAAAATACAAGACAAGCGCGGGAAGTTTCTTAAATATCAACTAGTCTGATACTCTTCGCAACCTCCGAGTACTCCGTAGCAACGTAAGGTCTGAATATCCGAAATAAAAACAACTTGCTTTACGCCTACGATCAAAAGCCGGATTTCAATCTGAAGGAGTTTAGCAAGAAGTGACGCTGCTTTCGAGGCGGTTGATGCAAAAACGCACTCAATCCGCACATCGAGTATAAATACGTAACCGAGATGTTGAGTAAAACAAGGCGCCGCGTATTCACGATAATGAGCGTCTCGATGTCCACGTTCGGCAATCAAACACCCAACGTGGTGTATGATCGCAGAAGAACAGCACCCGACAAGATTCCAGCCCTTTTTACAGATTCCAATCGCGACGAATTTGGCAACTTTCTCTGGCATTTTCATGCCACGACGAATCGGATCCCGTTGGCGATTTTCATCAAGCATAAAAACACTACCGAACTAAACGAATCGACATATCAACTTGTCGAAGACTACTTGCTAAAACGATATTCTCCTACGCCGACCAATCTCCGATGGGATGCGGCGAAAAAACAAGTGAGATTTCGTAAGACTTTTTCTGCATCACAATTTCGGTCGTCGTAAAATCGTTTGCGCTCTTCACGAGTTTTCGTTTCGCGCAGGGCGTCGCAACGAAGCCGACGACGCGTGAGAATGGTGAAGATATAGTTTACGGCGCGAATAAATCTAACCAAAATTACAACCACGAGATATTCACGTTAGATTTGGATACGGTCTACGAGATGACGACGACGAACGGGACGACGAATGTAAGCACAAGCTTGATTGATACGTATTACTTTGCATGCGTCAACGGTGCTGACGGCGTCGACGGGTCAAATGGAAGCATTCGCCTTTGCGCGACTTGTGATGGTATATGTGTGTTCGAAACTGTGTTCGAGCGAGTTAAACCGTCCACAAACGAAGCCGACGAATCACGAGGTGTCCTATGAGCTATAGCTAAAGTATATATAATACAACCATACACGGCGCTGATCTCATTATTCATCGGATTTTGATCGTACGGTTTGAAGTGCACATTAAGAAAGACTTTTCTTTTTTGTAATATCTTACCCCGCCCGGAGAAAAGGATCTCACGTCATCTCACTCTCAACTCGAATCGAGCATCGAACATCGAGCTTTTCGTGGACGCCGCTCGATGATCACATTTCGCGCCAAAATAACACATTTCACGGGGGTGTAAACATCTATTAATTACGTATATGGCTTGTCAGGATCTATTATACAGATGTCGTTCGGTATACAGCCCGTTTCATCAGCGTTTTCCCAGCATTCTCGTTTGCGTTTAAGCCTGTCGGCGGTGATCGTCAGCGCGTTCGGACAGATCTTCAGAGGATCGTGCGGTGTCAGAATCTCGCGCTCGAAGTCGGTGTAAGCGGGAAAGAGCGCGTCCCAATCGATATGTCGATCGAAGTCCCCGGGTGGAAGCTGGCGCAATTCCGAGATGGATGGCGCGAACAGTTCCGGTATCTTCCAGACCCGCTCCGGTTCCAAATCTTTTGGCCTCTTGGCGGTGACCCCGTCGGCGTACATCGGTGTCGCCACGAGTAACGCCTGTTGCAGGTACGCGTCGCACCACGACCGCAAGCTCGTTCTCTGCTTGATGTTATCCACATTTCGAACGTTATACATCGAGGGCGCCTGGTTGGATGGCAGCTTGGGTACCGCCATGGCGTCGAGAACAGCATCCAAGCTTTGAGCGGAGCCGAGGCCCTCCTGGCGCGTTCTGCGATTTCTCTCGTTCACCTCCAGAAGCGTGCGATCGTCGTAGGTCAGACGCCATCCGGTGAATAGCCGGCACATGGGGTCGGAGGCGATCTTCTTCGCTACCACCTCGTGCACGACGCTCTGGTTCATGATCAAGAGACAGCCGCGCGGAATTTCCACAGCCTCAGCTCGAGGCGCGATCTTCCGCAAGGCGTCATCCGAGATTTTGGCGAACCCGGCGGCCGGCGTGTGCAGATGTTGCGTTTCCGGTATGAGACTCGCCGTCTGGTCGGTGAACGCGAGCCAGCCGCCGTAGACCGCGTCGCCATCCGCGTAGAAGCTCACGTCCTGATGCCAAGATTCGGGGGTCGGAGTCTGGGTCTTCGTTCGCACGAGCATGCGATCGAGCAACTGATGCAGCTTTCGAGGCCCTTCGATGTCCCGCTTGCGGCGATAGCCCTTGAATCGCCGTTTGAAACGCGCGTACGGGATGTCTTTCACGTGGGCGCGCATGAGGTCCATCTTATCGACCTCGGCCATGATCGGAGCAACCCGAGCGTGCGCTTTCAATCTCATCTCCCTGACGAAATGGTTGTGAAAGGAGCTGGCCACCCCCAACGCGCCGAAGCCGGTTTTGCAGTACCTCCAGCCGCCGCAGGAGGATTTGTACTCCGGCAGCTCCCGAAGCGATCGTTTGAAGGTCTCGTACAATGCCTCGGTCCGTTCTCGCTCGAACAACCGAACCACCGCGAATCCTTTCGTCACCAACCGCTGCGCGATGCTCGCGTCGTCGCCCTCGTCGTGGAAGCTCTCGGTCGCCATGGACGAGTGAGCGCGTTGGTATGGTACCAAGTACGACGATACTAAGGTGCGAATGTGAGGAATGAAGGCTTCACGGAGGTATTTATTACGGAACTTGCGGAGCTTGCGAAGGTCGCGGAGCTTGCGAAGGTCGCGGAGCTTGCGAAGGTCGCGAAGCTCGTGAAGGTCGCACAACTCGTGAAGGTCGCGAAGCTCGTGAAGGTCGCGCAACTCGTGAAGGTCGCGAAGCTCGCCGCTCCCCCCGTTATAAATGGCGAACTTCGACGCTTTACGTGTCGACGGAAGGCACTTTTCGTTTCATTTATCATTGAAATAATGGGAGCTATAGCCACGCACTCCTCCGCCGCGAGTCTCGAGAGATCCGATAAAAGCTGATTGCAGTTCTGAGCGGAGGCGATCTTCTTCGCATCATGTAGCTATATATACGCGAGCCGTATGACTGCAAGCAATCGGCGTGTGTTTTTCGGCATGCCCGCGAGAAGCGCCCTCACGACGACTTCGTTTACAACATCCTTGTCGGGACGTAATGCTTTCTGTCTCTTTCACGCCCTCACGTGTTTGATATGCGCCGCGTCTCGCACGCCGACGGCGACGCGTCCGGCGCACTTCCAAATCCCATCTTTTGACTATTCGTCGTTTATCGATCACGCTTCCGTCGACACACCTGCCGCCTTAAGACGAGCGCTCTCATCGAACGGAATCCTCGCGGTTACGAACATCCCGAGATTCGCGGAAGCGCGCCGCGACGCGCTTCCGCACCTCGACGCGTGCGCGAATCGATCGTCCGACTCTCACACGGTTAACTTCGAAGACGGAACGTCTCGACGGACGCTGGCTACGGTCGCGTTCGGAAACGGCACGCTGACCCCGCTTTTTAACACCGCCGAACGGAACGCGTGCTCGGATACGCTCGTTCGTCGAGTTCAAGATTTCCGAGCGATCGTTTCCGAAACGGCGGCGCTTTTTGCGCGACGCGTCGACGAGGTGCGCGCGCATCCGCGGTTACGCGCGCGTCGATTGGTTACATGAAGCGTTTTATCGTTTGCCGCAAACTTACGGCACTGGAAGTGCAGGTGTACGGAGAACGGTATCCCTCCGCAAGCCAAGAAAGTTTTATGTACAATTTTGAACACACACGTTCTTACGACTCCCTTGCGGATATCATCGTATCCGGCGAGCATCTCGACCATTTTCACGCTTATCGTAAAAATATCAAGAACGTGAACGCCGTCGACGAACGCCCGGCGATCGATTTTCACTCCGATCAAGGTCTTTTCATCGCGTTCACCCCGGGGATGCTCGTGAGGCGACGCGAATCCGACGGATCGATACGAGCGACGAAGAAATCTGCCGGGGAGTTTTGGATTCGATTGCAAAACGAGACCGCCGCGATCGTCGATTTCGAAAACGACGGCGACGTTCTTGTCTTTATGCTCGGAGATGGCGTTGAGCAACATATTAATCCTCGCTTGAATGGTAACGGTCCGCTGCCTCGCGCAACCCCGCACGCGATGGTGATGCCCGAACACAGTGAAAACGAATGGCGCGCGTGGTACGGTCGTATGTTTTTACCGCCCGGGCAGGCTTTGAGCGGAAGGCACGGAGTCACTTTCGATCGACTGCGCGAAATACTCATTTCCGACGTTCGTGAAAATCACGGTGTGGGATCTGGATTGGGATGCTCACGACATCTCCAGGAGACCGATACCCAATGCGAGGTGAGAGCCATTTTATTTTTTTCGCTGTGCATTCTATCAATCGATGTTGACCGAGCGCTCGCGTTCGCTCGGTTTGGCAGCGCGATCAAGTCTACTGTTGGATGCGATGCATGGACTACACGGAGACCGAAAACCCGGAGACGTGCGCCGAGAAGACCGATCAGGTAGCGTAACCCAATCACAGAGAACCGCATTCGATCGAATGATGATACCGATGATGTCGGGGAGGGGTCGCTTGATTGCTTTCGCGCAGGATGGTTCAGTGCTCAATTTGCAAGTGCAATGCGCCAACAATTTCGATCAGGTGTATCGACCGGGTATCGATCGACACGGCGCCTTCCGTCCGATGTGTACTAATTCGTCGGCGAATATCTCCGGTGCTCCCAGAATCGAAGATTCCGAATGGGCGCGGAGCGCGCCGGAATTCGCTTCGAAGTGCGAGAATTGGGAGGACTTCTTAGGTTTGAATCGTTACGAGAATTCCATTCAGTTGCTCGAAGATAACGAGGAGGGTTACGGCTCTCTCTTTTTTACGTACACCGTAATGAGCGATGGAAGACGCGTCGAGATGAAAATGTCGTACAAAGGCATCGCGGGATATCTTTCGTTTGGAAACACCAACCACGGGGGAAAGCATAACGGAATGAATGGCGCGAGTGTCGTCATGGGAATCTACGACCCGGATAAGAATATCGACGACGTGCTCATCCCCGGAGTCGGTCTTTTTGTCGGGACGAGTGTCGCGGAATACATCATCGATCCGGACGAAAGCGGTTTCGAGTACTGGAAGCAACCGATCATTCCCGGAAACATGACGGAGGTGCGCGTTTTTTATTCCGTACGCTTCGTAGCATCTTTTTATGGTTGCCGATGATGAATGGTGATGATCCTCGCGTTCGCTGTTTCACGCAGGGGCGAATGGACGTTCACGCCGGCTGCTTCACCTCCACCACGGTCATGCTCGATGGCGCGATCGCGGGAGATGCTTTCAACATGAGCGCCACCAATAGTTTGATTTGGGCGATCCAGGACCAAGATTTTTACAAAGGGTATCACGGTAGAATGCATCGAGGATTTATGTGCCTCGACTTTTCTCGCGTTATGGGGCACATGGATTACGTCGCCGCGGAATCCGAAGATGATATGCCGGAGTATCTGCGCGATTGCGCCTACGGCGCGCGCGACCTCGATCGAGCGGATACGTCGGATTATGAGATTTCGGGCGACGACGTCGGCGACGATGCGAAGAGCGGCTCGAGCGACGCCGATGTTCGTTTGCATCTCGGCGCGCTGTTATTTCTCGCATTCGCGTGGTTTGTATTTTGAATCACCGACAAATAAGGCGTAAATCTGTTTTAATGATAATGTATATCGCGTATTTTTGGGTATCGATCCTATCGCGTAAACGATTCCGCCACGAACATATCGCAATTGCGCGTCGCTGCGGCCGTCTTACGAGCGTCGGCGATCATCGAAACGGGGCCGCAGACCAAAATAGCCGCCTTTGAGTGTTCCTCCAACCCCGAAAGCCGTCGCGTGATCTCTTCGTTGAAGCAGGGCCGTTCGCCTCGAGTGAGGTGTATCGATGACGACGACGTTGCCCAGCTTTCCTGCTCATTCGATACAAAAAAACGATCATGCGCAAAATCGACCACCCCCCGTGATTTGCAATGAAAAGCGCTCACTCACCTCATCCACGATCGAGTCGCTCCCGATGCCGTCGCGCGCCGTCGAAACGAACCGGATACGCACGTCGATATTTTCCGCCGCACGCAACCGATAAAAGCGATCGGGGGCGAACCAATGCCAGAAAGCATCCATCCCACGACAAACCCAGATCAAGTATAGTCCACGACACGCCCGATTTTCCAGCAATCGTTCCGCGGATGGAAGAATGCACGTGATTCCCGTGCCGCCCGCGATCATAATCACCTGCGATCCGACCCCCCTCTGAGTACATATTCGAGCATTTTGACGAGCGGTTGAATAAACGAATGCTCGTCGAACCTGATCGCGAGGTTCTCGAACTAAGCGCTCACACGCCTTCGATATTGGGCCATCGAAGTAGCCGTCCAAATGAATCGACGAGGTTGGCGACATCGCCCACACTCCCGACGCGAGCCGCGTCGAAAACTTTCCTCGCTTTCGAATGACAAAGCGCAACTCGAGCGTGCGAACATCATCGCCGTCGTCATCGTCGCCGTCGTCCGTTCTCCTGTTTTTGGAGATCGCGGCTTCGGCCACCGTAAATGGGTGCCATGCGAATCGAAACGCCGCGGTCGGTACGTTGATATACGCGTATTGTCCGCCGCGCACCCGGCTCGATAACGGTGAATCGTCTTTGTCCGGCAACTCGAGCGCCAGCAGCAATTCGACGGCATCGCCCGGCAGTTCTCGAACGGAAAAATCACATGATCTTCGACGCGAAAAGCACCGGTGCGCTCGATCCGCGAACCACAAGGTTACGCACACTGCGAGCGGCGCTCGCGTATCTCGCGCGTGCATCGCCAAAAATAGCGCGATCGAGATGTAAGCGACGCGATGAGTCGAGGAAAAAAAACGGAAGAAATGCTGACGAACCCAAGGGGCGGAGGCGCTCATCAAGACCGCCAATGATACCATCGTCGCGCCTCCAAAGACGACACCCTCGCCGGAACGGTTCTCATCGCTCGCGTAAACTAACAGCGCCGCATTTTCGATGGACCTTGCGTACGTAAAGTCGTGATGTTTAACGGTGTCCGTGAACTTTGAAGAGCGGAGTTGCGATTCGCGATGAAACTCACCTTGAGATCGTAGAATTATGCCGGCGTGAAGTAGAGCGCACGCGCAAAACGCGCATCCCCATATTTGATGCGTCCGCATGTGCATATCGAAGCACGAGCCCGCGACCGCAGTCCAGATCGATCGATGCGGAGCGAGCAATACGATCGCGTACAAAAAGAGAGCCGCGACGAAGCCCCACCTGGCACCGATGCCGATCATATCAATCGCCGCTTCGTGTACGGTGTGTGTACGCGCATCCGAAAAAAAGCAACCGCACCGTTTTCCGACAGCGTAGAGATCATCTTGATCGAAAACGAATAACGAGTCCATTCGAAATCGATTTACGCAAAGCGTCGATAGCAGCGGCGCCAACGCCGCGACGGAGACTTCCAAGAAGGTGGTTCTGCCTGAAAGCATAAAAACGTGAATCGAACGATCGCTCTCATCCACGCAAATACAAAAGTGCGCTTCGAATGCCTCTCGCACCTCTAAACATACGGACCTCCGCACTTCGAAGGCGCGGATGTATCGTTCTACCGCCAAAACCTACTCCGCACGCAAGAATAATCAGCATGAGCACGATAAGCGCGAACAGGCTGGTGTTTCCCTGAATGGGAACGATGGTATGAGAAACGCGGGGCGCCTCCGTTTCGCGACATGGCAAAAGTTCGCGCGAGTGCGCGCCATTCGCGTCGCACACAAAATCGATGAGCACCGCTCCGCGATCTATCACGGAATGCATCCTCGCGGGACCGTCTCGCGTTTCGGGTGCTCGGCCGTGAATCGCCCAGATCACGTTGGACAGCACTCCCGGCATCAAAGCCGCATCCGCTATCGTGTCGTTCGTTTGAAGCGCTCTTCGGAAAGCCACACCTAACGTGTTTTCATCCGCGTGATACGCGGCAAATAGC
The DNA here is from genome assembly GCA_001247695.2 of Cymbomonas tetramitiformis. Taxonomy (NCBI): domain Eukaryota; kingdom Viridiplantae; phylum Chlorophyta; class Pyramimonadophyceae; order Pyramimonadales; family Pyramimonadaceae; genus Cymbomonas; species Cymbomonas tetramitiformis. The sequence goes on along the minus strand of LGRX02032664.1, from coordinate 27,014 downwards.
GGAATGGCATCCTGTCGCGCGTCGACCACCGATTGCGCATAACCATTTTCGTTCCTCCGATCCGACACGATCGCGCTCCCGTCGGGCGCCATCCAACCATAAACGCAATCGGAAGGCGTCATCATACCATACGTATCACCAAACCCCACGGAGACGTATCCGTGCACGCCGACGGGCGCTTCCATCAAAAAGCGTATAGATCGCTCTTCCCATTCCAAGGCCCAGCCGAGGCAAAAGCGCCCCGAATCGTGACACCAATGCCTTTGCATGTGGCGCGCTCGCGCTTGCTGCGGCATATTCGCGTGACGCTCGGTCTTCGTGCCTGATATCACCGATGTCACGTTGCTTCGTCCCATCAGCAACGCCAAACGCATCGCGCCGCGATTTTCCACCGTGTGTGCGGCGATACCTCCGTCGCGGGCAGCGGGATGCCTTTCGTGAGTTGCCCAGATCATATTCACGAGAGATGCGCGAGAATTGTTCAGATGATTCTCGGCATGCGGATGAAGCGGCATGTCGGCCTCGTCGTCACCGGTGTTCCACGCGCGGCGAACTCGCACGAAAGTCCATCCGGCATCGCCAACGCCGCGCCCTCCACCCTCCGCTATCACGTTCCGCGTATTGTCGATGATCGGAGGATCCCAATCGGCAGGTAAGTGGCGATCGGATACCACGGCTTCCCCGGTCTCGTCGTCCAGCCATCCGACCACGCAATCGGCGGGTGCCATCCATCCATATACTTCGCCAAACCCGATCGAGAGATAACCGACCGGAGACGGCGCGCTCATTTCGAACGAGATTTCTCGCGTGTCCGGATACGTCCACCATCGCAAGCGAAATCGATCGTCAACTTCCCTCCACTCTCCGGACGCCATTGCGTCAATCTCTACCCGCGACGGACGGGTGAATGTTTATATTTATAGACTTCACCGCTTTCGTTCGCACGGTTCGAAACGAGACCGCTGAAGCACCGCGAACATCCGACGAATAATAATAATGACTAGGGTAAGCAGAGGGCATTCCGCACTCGCTATGCCAGGAAGCGCGCGCGTGGTAGATGTTTCGCGCGCCCCGAGCGCGTGGTGGATACGCGTCCCCTGGGTGAACATCGAGTTACCGCGCGCAGCGGTGATGATGCCCGGAGGATACGCCGTCGCCGAGGCTGTCGCTACTGGTGATGACAACAACGACGACGACGGTGATGGTGATTGCGGCGTCTCACCCGATTCTCCCCCGCGCGTGCCGGTACGTTCTATTTATTTCCAGTATCTCGTTACGCATCTGCACGAGCTCGCGCGCCAGAGCCGGGAGGACTTCGACGAACAAAAACCGATTAATGGTTTCACTTTCGCGGAGGGCCTCGGTCGAGTGGAGATCGAGGACGACGCGATCACTCGAACGTACAACGGTGGCGATTTTCCGCAAACCACCGTCTTGCCGATACGTGCGATTACGATCACGGCCTACACTTTCGCTACTGATGATGATAGCGACGACGACGTATTGTCATGGCAACGAATGATGAAGACGCCAATAAATTTTATCACTCTGCGAGTGACGGCGACCGCCGCGGCGGAGTCGCCGTTTTCAAACGCTTCGGCGCCGCTATTCGACGTTCGGTTCGCTACAAACACGAAAGCCGGATCGTAAATACTTTACATCAGATCATTAATCAATTGACTTCTCGGGTAATCGCAACCTCGAAAGGCAACGATGCAGCAGCACTAAGCGCGAGGTGGTCGCGGCGTGATTTGCTATCGAAAGATTCGATCTGTATTCAAGCGTCGGATGACGCAATTCGCCCGGTCGTTCGTCGCTTTCGCGCGCATTGCCATCCTCGTCGAGTCGCAAATATTCCATCGCCACGTACATCACCGTGACGCACACCGACACTTCGCGCCAATATTGGCGCAACGCTTCCTCCTCGTTTTGGCACATCGAAATATCACTCGAAAAGGTCGGTGAGAATACGAACGATTCCAACGCGAGAAGTCGAGAAACGATCAAACGATGGCGCTCGCGCTCCGACCATCCCAACGCGGTATCCCGCGGTATCGATTCGAGCGCCGTCGCGGAGAGGCGGTTCGCGCATATTTCAAACCGATCGTACACGCAGTTCCCGCGAAAACCGTATAGATTCTTCCAATCGAAGACGTCGTCGTCGCTCGACGCGCTCAATCGCCGGCCGTATATCGCTCGGGCGATCGTTTCTTTGCGCGTGTGTCGCAAAACTTCGCGCAGCGGGCAATTGTAAAACTCCGCGGAACTTGCTCGGATCATTCTGAAGCGGCGCAGGTACCGAAGCGACGACGCGCGATCATTTTAAATGCCTCCCACGATGGCACGCCAAACCGTCGCGAAATCCATTTGTTATTTGAAACGGCAGCCCAACACGCAACAATCGCCGACGCTATCAAAAAATAATATCGTAATGGGCACGCCATCGTTCGCGCATTTTTCGTTTCCAACTCTGAATGGCATTCTTATTCGGTCGTGTATTTATACTTTCGGTAACTTCATATAATCAGACGTGGCATTTTCCGCGCTTCTCTCCGGCGTAGATATCCTTCGGCCCGTATGGGATGTTCAGATTGAAAACGTATGCCGCGACGTCGCGCTGCATCGCCAGCACATCGTGATACGTGTCGTTGATCTTCATGGGGACCGTGTACACTAAATTCGTCATACTGCCACCGCCATTATTGCATATCTGAGTCATATTGACTAACTCTTCATAAGAAGGTAGCGCGTTGAACTGCATAAACACGCGACGCGTATAGTTTGCCCACTTGTTCATGATGGTGTGCGATTCGGCCCACCCGGCGAGGCCGGTGTGCAAACCTGAAACCACCGCCGACCCTTTCGCTCAACCTCCGCGAACCGTTCGTCGACCGTCGACCGTCGTTACTCGGAAATACTTTTTGATACACTCACCTCCGTAGGTGGAATATTGATCGTTGAGTAAAAGCGGGGTGCTGTCATCGACGCGAGTTTTGCCGTTAAAAGATTGACGCCCGACTTGAAAGCCGGTCCATTCCCCGTTCGCCACATTGCGAAACTGCGTACGGCGTAAAAAATAAAACACCCACGCCCACGCCACGTCATGTCATGGCATATCGGATGATCGCCGCCACTTTTTTTTCCCGCGGTTCCGGTCGCTCGCTCGATGGGCGCGCACCTCGTGCGACGCTATTTCCAGGGATACTTCGGGTGTACGCGAATCCGCGCTATCTCCATTCCCGTTCGATCTTATTCTGGTGGAAGTGTTGGCGTGATTGAGCGCTGTGAAATCATCCTCGACGACAAGCCGCTTCGTGTAGAACGAGTGAGAGAGGTTGGTTTCAAAGTCGCGTACGCGATGGTCGGTGTAATTCCGCATCCCGGACGTCATGTTCGATAGAGAGCGATTAAAATCGTTCTCGGCGTTGATAAGTCGCGCCATGATCTGCACATCCTTCCTGTTCGCAAATTTCGAGTCAGGTTCGGCGGCGCGAAAGCCGCACTATCCGTGACGTTTCGATGCATCATCACTCGATCGCCATCGCGACTTTCGCGGGGTGAGAAGCGTGCGCGCACTTTTCCATTTCTTCGGAGAGCGCGCGCAACTCCTTCGCCAATTCGTTTTCGCGTATTGTCATCGCGGCGATCAGAGCGCGACTGCCGTCGTTATCATGCTTGTGATCATGCTGCGGGTTACACGGGTGAGAAATCAGCTTTGGAAACGTATCACACATGGCCTCTCACCGCGCAGGTTTCGCTCATCGATGAAAGGAATTCGGACTTTACGCACGCACATCATCACCGATTTTCGGTAGTTCGACGATGAGCGCGATGCTGATTCCCACGATCGCCGCGCCGTACATCGCGAGTAAAAGCGTGACCCACCATGGTAGAAAGCCTCTGCGCGAAGACATGGCGATGACGGATGGTATTTACCAGGAGAAGTTATATATATATATATATGTATCTACAATTTTGATATACCGGTGTATTCCGAAGAGGTATATATACCGTCGATTCGGTATCTCTTTCAGCGGGGCGCGTGCAACGCCGAGAGGTACGTAACGTTCGGTATTATGTCGGCCACCGTAATACCAGAACAACCCAGACTCGCATCCACTTATGCAGAGTTAGTGAACAAATTCGGCGTTGCTGCAAAAAGAGCAGCAGCCAAGCTTACCGGGAAAAAGACTTCGGACGAGAAAGTCCAGGAACACTCGGATGAATATAAAAAGTTAGAACAAATTATTACAGCCGAGGGTGATGAGGACTATAAGAAGTATTGGAATCAGAGTAAGACGAAGTTGAAGGTAGCGGACGAGCATTATCACGCAAATCGTAGTGTCTGTGCAAAGAATAAAAAGTTAAATACGTGCAATATTTACGCCAAAACCTTCCACGATTGGATCTACGATTACATGGAACATTTCGCCTTCACCCTGCTCGCCCAGGAAAAGTTTATACAAAAATTTGGTTGCCTCGTCGATCGTGAAAGCGGTAAAAACAGTTTGCTGTGTAGCATGCTGTGGAAAACGTACGCGCTGAAATTGGAACAATGTAAGAATCCACCGAAGGTTGCATCACTTGCAAAATCGGTAGATGCGGAGGATATGGAACAGGCGTGACGCGGGCACGCGGCCGAAAGCCGTGTAGTCGAGCCGATCGCCATTTTTTAGCGGAGGCGTGGACTTCGAATAGCAAGTACCGCCTCGAGAACATGAAAAAAAGAATCGAACGGAAGAATGATGACGAGGGGGTGCGCGTTTTCGACGCTTCCTCTCTTCGTGTTCGCGAAACCTCGCGGGAGGGTGCGCGGCGAGCGCGCGCGTCGGCTCGCATCCCGCTCCTCACGGACAGCATGATCGAATGTCTGCACGACGGACTCGCGACATCGAATTCGTTTCCGCGCGAAACGTTGGTTTGCTTTTTGGTCGAATTGGCACTTTCGTGTCATTATCGATACGCGTTCGTGTCTGAATATCCTAAAAAGTTTCAGTATCTTCCGTACTGTTTCAACAAGTTTTCCGGCAAATGGCAAGCGCTCGCCGTCGCGGATTTCGAGCGAGAGTTGGCCGAAGACATTCGCTGCGTGTTCGAAGCTTACGAAAGCGAATTTCCCGAGACGCCGCTGAGTCGGCATATCGCGGATCTCGTTTCCGCGAGGGGCGACTCTCGACAGTATCATCATCAAACTCCACGTCCCTGGGAACAACTCGCGCCGATGGTGAGCGATTGTATGAAGTGCGACTCCCAATACGTTTCCCGAAATATGTTAACGCCCGATGCGTTTTGGCGAAAACTGGATGCCGCGGCGGATCACATGCTGGGTTTCGACAACGGCGTTTACGACCTCGCTCGCGCGCTCTTCATCCGCGCCGAGGAGATCGATCCCGACAAATATTTTGTGTCGATGTCGGTGAGATACAACTACGAAGCGCCGAACGCGACTCACGTCCGTCATCTACGAGAGATCGAATCCGCGCTTCTCGAAAAACTGTTTCCGAACGCGACGGAACGTGCGCGATTTTACGCGTCGGTCGCGTCGTTGTTATCCGTCGGCGATGTCGTCGAACGAATTATCTCGCTAGCGGGCAAAGCGAGCGCGGGTAAGGCCACCTGCTCGCGGGAGATCGTGAAGTTCGCTCTGGGTGATTACGCTTCCCTGCTCAATTATACCACGCGCGGACGAGAGACCGGCGGGCCGGATATCTCCAGCGGACGCAAAGAACGCGCTCTGGCGTTGAAAACGCTGCAGCGTGACCTCATCGACTCCAACGCGTACGTCATCAATTGCGACTCCACATTCGATCACGCGGTCACGAGAGACAACCCCGCGAAGCGTCTTTACAAGCGACGACCTCACGACGTCATCGAACGTTTCGCGTCGGAGCGAAAATTGGCGCTCATGCATTTATTCATTCGAGAGTGGCAAAAGCTGAAAGCCGCCGAGTTCAAACTACCGTGAGAGAGCGAGAGCGAGCGCGCGAGAGTGAATAACATCGCGCGTCGATATCTTCGCTGTATTATAAAAAGTACGATGTACTCGTTTTACACGCCATCTTGCGCTCGTGCCGCGCGTTTACAACACTCGATTTTCGCGTCAAGTTTTGCCATCTTGCACTTGTGCTCCGCTATCTCCCACTCGCGCTTCGCCATCTCGCGCTCGCGCTCCGCGTCGAGTTTCGCCATCTCGCGCGCAATCTCGCACTCGTGCTCTGCGGTCGTACGCGCGAGTTTCGCTGCCGCGTTTACGCGTGTCATCTTCCTTTTTTGCTCCTCGTCCTCGCGTTTCTGAGCTTTGACGATGACATCCAGCTCGACGTCTTCCCTCTCGCGCTTGCGCGCGAGTTCCTCGTCTCGCTGATGTACGACCCACTCGTTGTCGGACCCGGGACGACCCTCACGCGCGATTTTCGTCGTGTGGGTGCCGTTTTCGGCATCGAAGCGCTCGATGATCTCCTTGGCGAGAGTCACATCGCCACAGGATAACCGATAGTTGATCATGATCATATCCACCAGTTTCGCGACGGGAAGCTGATCGATCTCCTCGTCCTCGCCGTTCGCGACCGGTCGCTTTGATCGCACCTCGGACGTCGCATTCGCATCGCCCGCAACCTCAAAGCCCCTCGGCGTGGTTTTCGTGACGGGCGCTTCCGCCGCCTGGTCGCCGTCGTCATCCAGACCGATGTCGGGGGCTCGCGGTCGCGCTTCGGTCGGTCGCATCATCATTTTGCGGTTGACGCCGAGAGTGAGAATGGCGATCACGTTTGACGAAACGTTTTCGTATGCGTGAGAATGGTCATCGAGGAAGAGAGGTTATCGGTGGTCCGGTCGAGTCGCATCCGTCGAAAAAAGCCGCGATCCTCGGAAAAGCAATCGCGGGCGAGGCACGATTTTCGAATACGAACGTTTGATTTTGCACGATCCCCATGACTCTGACGAGTACGAGAAACAACCTGGCGAAGCGTCCTTACGAACGACGACCCACGCCAACCACTTGCAAGAGCACACGGGATAACCTTTTTTGTACTTGAACACAGCCTTCACACCCATATTTTTTGCAACATCCGCGCTCAATGACGCGTTCTCTGCATACGTGGCGCCTGTTTCACGCTACGGCGATCGTGTGGATGTTTTTGTGTGTTCCCATCGCCGCCACGCGTACGTCCTTCGTTTTCTTCGGAGACGTGAAACTCTTGATCCTAGACGCCGAGCAGAATCGTACGTTCACGATCGATGAAACCCGCTTTCTTGTGTGATTTTTTGGTCGATATCATCGCTCAGACCAACGTGATGTCGAGAGTTTGCGCTTCGTTCCAACTCTCGGCATTGGAAGTGTATTGACGAAAACGCTAACACACGCGGACCGCCCGCCATTAGTAAAAAACTCGATGGATCGATTTGCTCGTGCCCATCATGCGTCGCGAAGGCCTAATGTCTTCCCGCGACATGCTTGTTGTTTACATCGAGCGTGTCCGATAGCAGCGTCACGTGGTGATGATTTAACCTGCATAACCGTAAGCGGAAATATATATACATATATATATATGCACTTTAGCATGTACTCGTCGATACGTGTCGTCGTATGCGGTTCACGGCGCTTTTCACCCACCTCCCCGCACGCTTTATCTACGCACGATCGTCGATCAATCGTATCCGCGAAGCAGTTCCGTCGCCACTTCACGCATCAGCTCCCGATCCGCTTCGAAATACGTGTTCACCGGTGTGTGCACCGGGAAGCCGGTGTCCACGTTCCTCACTTTTTGCACACGCTTCGGCAATTCGTAACCCGGATGCGCTTCGCGCCAACGCTTCGCGAGCTTCATACCGAAACGATTCACGACATTCCGATGCTCGTGCATCTTGCGCCGCCACTCGCCGGTGGTGTCCTCCTCCGGATCGGAGAGAAACCCGCTCAGAGTCAGAATGAGATTGTCGTCCGTCGACTGGCGACGCCACAGTTCTTCCCAGGTCATCTCCACGACGGGTGTCGCGATCGCCGCCGGCGGTTCCGCCGCGACGGCGATCGCGTTCGCGGCGGGACCGCCGACGTCGTCGTCGGGCGAGGAGACGGCCGGCCCGCCGTTGTTGTCGGTGATGGCGGTGGTGTTCAGCGTCGTCACGTTCACGGTAGGTCCCGCGGCGGGCGCGGGTAACGCTCGTCGCGGCGCGCGGTTTGGCGTCGTCGTCATCGTCGTCAACTCCATCGCCCCGTTGTAAATGTGGGCGCGATACGCGTTGCGATCCGCATCCGTGAGCCCCGGAATGTCGAAGCAACTCTCCAACGCGCCTTTCACAAGGTCGAAACACTTGCGCTTGCTTTCGCTTCTACCAACCTCCACTTCCGTATCCATGAGCGCCATCTTGCGCTCGTGCTCCGCGTCCTCCCTCGCACACTTGCGCTCGTGCTCCGCCCTCATGAGTGCGATCTGCTCTTCGCGTTCCGCCCTCCTGAGTGCGATCTGCTCTTCGCGTTCCGCCCTCGCGAGCGCGATCTTCTCTTCGCGTTCCGCCCTCACGAGCGCCATCTTCTCTTCATGCTCCTCGTCCTTGCGTTTCTGAGCTTTGACGAAGGCATCCAGCTCGGCGTCCTCCCTCGCGCGCTTGCGCGTGAGTTCCTCGTCTTGCTGATGCACGACCCACTCGTTGTCGGCTCCGGGACGGCCCTCGCGCGCGATGGACGTCGTGTGAGTGCCGTTCTCGGCATCGAAGCGCTCGATGATCTCCTTGGCGAGAATCACATCGCCGCGGTTGTAGCGTTCGTAGACCAGACACGCATCCGCCTGTTTCGCGGGGGAGATCCAAGCAGCCAAGTTGATAAAGAGTGAAGGGTGCACGTAAATGGTGGGATGTCCTCTGCGACCAAAGAAGTGGCGTTCGATGAGCGATCCTTCGGGAATTTCCAAACTCAGTTCAAGCTCTCGAATGACGTTTTTGGTACGCTCGGTCTTCAAAAAGTTTTCCCAACGTTTATCGTTGTTGGCGCAGAAAGTATGGGCATTCGCAAACTTATTGTTCAGGCAGACGTCAGTGTTCAACTCGGGTCGAAATTCGTACACCTGTCGAACGACGGCGACAATGAAACCGCATCCCCGATCAGAGACACCGACCAACTACAAGGCGCCACGTGTTGGTCGTGAGTAGATATCTAAGTGCTAGTGTCTCATGAATACTGGTAAATTTAAAGTGAGTACTTCATTAAATCTGGAAAAAGAGAAACAATGAAGTTTTCTAACACCACCACAATTTCGTAACTCCATAAATTACACGACAACCAATATATGGACTACACGTGGCAAATTCAGGTGTGCATGACATGTAACGGGAAAAAGCTCGAATCGGCCAAAAGAATGAAAAATCGACGGACTGTCACCAGGCTAAAAAATATGCAACATTTGAATGTTGCAGCACCTCGCGTACAAAAGCAGCGACGTTGAGCATCGCGTGAGGAGGTTCACGTGACGCCACGTGATTGGTTATGCGTCTATATTGATTTACTGCATTTCTTTGCAGAAAATCAAAGAAATTGAGTAAAACTTTCAAACATCGCGACAATTTCGTAACTCCCTAAATTACACGACAACCAATATATGGACTACACGTGGCAACTTCAGGTGTGTATGACATGTAACGGAAAAAGCTCGCATCGGCCAAAATAATGAAAAATCGACGGACTATCACCAGGCTAAAAAATATGCAACGCTTGAATGTTGCAGTACCTCGCGTACAAAAGCAGCGACGTTGAGCATCGCGTGAGGAGGGTACTCTTACCTTGCCGTTGACTTCGTAGCGACCCGAAACTGCTTCCGCGCCGACCGCTTGCGTGCACGCTTTGGTCGCGTCGTAACCGGCATCGCCCCTCGCGATCTCCTCCTCCTCACCGTTCGTCATTAAAGCGATCGGTCGCGCCTCGGTCGTCGCATTCGCATTGCTGCGACTGTAGCGCTCGTAAGCCGATTCCACCTCCATCCGCTTCGCGGGGGAGATCCAAGCAGCTAGGTGGACGAAAAGCGTGGGGTGCACAAAAACGGTGGGATGCCCTCTGCGACCCATCGAGTGGCGTTCGATGAGCGACCCTTCGGGCATCTTCAGACGCGTTTCGAGCGCTCGAATGGTTTGCCGGGTGTGCTCGGTCGTCAAAAAGTTTTCCCAGCGTTTGTTATTGTTAGCGCAGAACGCGTGGGCATTTGCAAACTTGTTGTTCAAGCAGACGTCGGTGTTCAACTCGGGCCGGAATTCGTATACCTGTCGAACGACGACGACAATAAAACCGCATCCCGATCAGAGACACCGACCAACTACAAGGCGCCACGTGTTGGTCGTGAGTAGATATCTAAGTGCTAGTGTCTCATGAATACTGGTAAATTTAAAGTGAGTACTTCATTAAATCTGGAAAAAGAGAAACAATGAAGTTTTCTAACACCACCACAATTTCGTAACTCCATAAATTACACGACAACCAATATATGGACTACACGTGGCAAATTCAGGTGTGCATGACATGTAACGGGAAAAAGCTCGAATCGGCCAAAAGAATGAAAAATCGACGGACTGTCACCAGGCTAAAAAATATGCAACATTTGAATGTTGCAGCACCTCGCGTACAAAAGCAACGACGTTGAGCATCGCGTGAGGAGGGTGCTCTCACCTTGCCCTTAACTTCGCGACGACTCGGCGGCACTTCCGCATCAACCGCTTCCTGCCGCATATCGCAACCGTGTCAGGGGGGCAATGATAGCACTCGTCAAGTAGAGATATTTACAATGTGGTGATTATTGTACAATTGAGTTTGCACCTACACGTTCCAAAATCGCGCCGATATTCACAAGCGCAATGCGTTTGCAGGCTTTTCAAAACAAGACTGTTTTGTTTTTGCCTTTTTTCGAAACCGATTTGTAATCACTGATATCGGCATCTCGTCGGCGTTTTTTACTCGAGACAGAGCGCTGCAATTTCGCATATTTCTCTCGCTCGGCACGCGAAGCGGCTTGTTCCGTTAGTTTCTGCTCCTTTTCAGCCTTTAAAGTTTCCAATTTCAACAACAGTTGCTCGCGACGAATTTCTCGTTCAAGTCCGTCTTCGCTGGTAGGTGTTCTTTCGGCGTTTTCGCAATGGTCACCGTCGGTGTGGGATGCGACAGCAACTTCGCGCGCGAACGTCGCCAAGGGTATAGGCTCGATTTCACCGGTAGAGGATACGTTTTCTTCGATTTCCGTCGGATCACCAACGAGCTCATTTTGGATCGACGAGGTCGCGTGGTCAATTGAGTCGTCGGTCACGATCTCGAACGTCATCCGCACGCCATATGCCGTGGCGATGCCTTGGGTTTTGAGAGATAATCGTTCGATGTCGCGAGCCGTACCAAAAAAATGTACTCGGCGGTCAAGCTTCGGATAGTGCAACGCGTAACAACAAACTTGTCCCACGGCCTGCTTCCACGAAGAGATTTGCTTGACTTCGATCACCTCGGTATCGGTAAGAACGTCGATAAAGCCGCTCGGAGTCCGCACTTCCACCGTACCATTCTCAATCGCCGCTAATTTGTCACGAACATTGCTTTCGAGTGTGGTCCGATTCGAATTGTCCGAGGATTTTTTTGCCCATTTCATTACGTGAACGAAAAAGGACGGATGTACGAATACATGTGGATGCCCACGATTTCCGAGAAGATACTTTTTGATGACCTCGTCGGGTTTGATGTCGTCTCTCTCGTTATACTCGGAAATCAGTGCAGTTGTCTGCTTAGTACTTAAAAAATTGTCCATTCTTTTCCCGATCGAGTGGAAATATGCCGTCACGTCGATATACATATCCTCTCTCCATCTGAAAACTTGCAGGTTCGAATCCCAAAAATAAAATTCCTCGGTTGCAATATTTCTCACCTTGTTTATTAAAGCTTGTACGTCTTCTCCGGTGCCCGTTGAAGCACCGCCTACGGTTGCATTCGCGTCGGATCTCGCGACGCGCACATTCGCACACACGTCACCATCGATGTCGAGGTGGTCGGCGAGCGAGACATCGACGCTTTCGAGCGACATAGTCCGATTGGCAGGCGCGGTATCAACAGAAACCTGTGCACGCACCACATACAGTAGGCATCATCACACCGCGGCAATCCGAGAATGTGGTCGTTCAAATCTGATAGTCGCACCTCGGCGATGCCGTTGTCCGGAGCTTGCGCCCACGTTTCGTCGATGTCGTGCCCGGCGTCCTCCCTCGCTTCATCCTCCTTCTCACCGTTCGTGACCAAGACATCCGGTCGCGCCTCGGTGATCTCATTCGCATCGCCGCGGTTGTAGCGCTCGAATACCGAGGCCACCTCCATCCGCTTCTCGGGGGAGATCCATGCGGCCAAACAAACGAAAAGCGCAGGATGCACAAAAACGGTGGAAGGTCCTTTGCGGCCGAGTGAGTGGCGTTCAATGAGCGACCCCTCGGGTATCTTCAAACGCGCTTCGAGTGATCGAATGGTGTCCCGGGTGTGCGCATTCCTCAAAAAGTTTTCCCAGCGTTTGTTATTGTTAGCGCAAAACGCGTGCGCATTCGCAAACTTGTTGTTCAGGCAGACGTCGGTGTTCAGCTCAGGTCGAAATTCGTAGACCTGCACCATACCAAAGAGCTTCTTCAGTCGAGCGGAGTCGCGACCGAATCGCGTAAATCGAGCTTCCTCTCGCGTGAGGTGCTCTCACCTTGCCTCCGACCTCGAAGCGCCTCGGCGCGGCTTCCGCGACGGGCGCTCCCGTCGCCCGGTCGCCGTCGTCGTCCAGACCGATGTCGGGGGCTCGCGGTCGCGCTTCCGTCGCGTCGTCGGCATCTCCCGCGCGCGACCCGTCCGCCATCGTCGTCTCATTCGCGACCGTCGCCCGACGCGTCTCCGACGAGATGACCGCGTCGTCGCTGCCGTCGCCGACGTCTTCCTCCTCATCGCCTCCGATCTCGAAGCGCCTCGGCGTGGGTTCCGCGACGGGAGATTGCGGTCGCGCTTCCGTCGCGTCGTCGGCATCTCTCGTCCGTACCCCGCCCGCCGTCGGCGTCTCATCTTTCGCGACGAGTTGCGTCGCAACTCGCGTATCGGACAGTACGATCACATCGTCGTCGTCGTCGCCGACGTCGGCGGTCGTCGTTTCGACATCACGCGCTTTCTCGCCGGGCGTCGTCGTCGTCATCACGGTTTCCGGGTTATCGTTCGGCGCTCCCGCGAGCCGGGGGTTGGCACCGTTGTACGTGAACCGGGCGAGCGGAAGATCGTCCGCGTCGCTCGCGATCGTCAACGGGGGATATTCCGCGGGGCAGCCCGCCTCATTCCATTCCAGAATAGCGCGAGCGATGTCGTGATTCGCGAACCATTCGGCGACGGCGCGCGCGAGCTCGGCGGTGAGATATAACCGAGACGCTCCATCGGCGGATAAAGTTGCGGCGGACGAGGCAGCGCGACGCAGCCGAGCGTGCGTTCGCCAAGTGTGCGGCGTCCGAAAGTTTCGATTGAGGTGCTTTTCGAGTTGGCTTTTGGATTTTGCTGCGTGATACAGCTTGAAATTTTTGCCCTCTTCGGAGGCACCCGAGGACGCCACGCGAGTTCGAGCGCGGTTTCGAGCGGCCAGGGAAGACCACAGAAATCCCCCGTCGATGAATGCGCGAGGGTCATCCGCGACGGTCCGCGTGGTGGGTCGCATCATCATTTCGCGGTTGACGACGAGAGTGAGCATCGCGATCACGTTCGACGAGAAGGGTTGAAAATTGCTTGTCGATTAGCAACAGTAGTTATCAGCGGTCCGGTTGGGTTCATGACCTTTGCCTCGGGAAGTATGTACGCCGACCGCAATATTCGAAACCGATTCGGGATCCGCGGGACGCGCTTTCCGAATTCGAACGTTTAGTTTTGCGATTTTGGTGGCGATCGGGAGGCGGCATCAGCATCGATATTCGACTATATATTCGACCGGGCACTCTCATGATGGTGATCGATGATAGCGACGACGACGATGACCGCATCGATCGCGTTGTCATGCCGAGCCCGGAATCGTTCGGTTCTCCCGAGAATCTACTTTCCTCCCCCGAGCACGCACCGACATCACCGGAATATCCGGAAATCTCATCCGACCGACTTTGCGCCGAGGAACCCTCTCATACTCTCGAGGACGCGTTCGCGATCGAAATCGGTGAAAGTGTCGACCGGGCTGTGGAGCGACGCGAAGAACTGAAAGCCGACAATTTTGGCAGTTTGCTGCACTTGATCGGTCGATGCGCGATTTGTTATCAATACAGCGCGCAGCACTCGATCTGCGATAGCGATTCGCGACACACGGTGTGCGAGACCTGTTTGGATAGACATCGGTGCTCGGAGACGTTGGGTACGAAGTGTTGTTTCTGTCGCGAAGGTGCAATTCCGATACGATCGGTCGACACCTCAGCAAAATTGAAGAACATGCTTTTCACGGACGCGGACGTTTTGAAGTTTCGATGCGGGCTTTGTTCGAATAATGAAGCGTTTTCCATGCAAGGTCTTTACGAGCACGTCAGTACCAGCTGCGAGGTGCGAGTCGCGACGCGCGTTCTCCCTCTCTCTCTCTCTCTCTCTCTCTCTTCGATGACGGACGGCTGTCATTCATTCATCGGACAACAACGGCAATTAATTTCCAGCCTCGATCGCGCGCAGGGAGTGACCGTGAATATACCCATAAAACGGTTACGGATGAAGTTCGGCGAAGAGAGCGAGCGCAGAGCGCGAGACTTGGACGCGCTCAAAAGCTTCGCCGCGCAGGCCGCCGTCGATCAAATTCGGATACAAACCGCGGAGATACAAAATCGAAGGGCGTTGGCGGAAAGGGAGGAACTGAAAACGAAGAACCTAAGACTCGAGCAATCCATCATGTATTTGCGGAGACGTCGAGAACGGATAAACGCGGGAGTGAAACGGGTCCATCAAGATAGACAATAGCGGTATTCTCCTCGAGTAATGTCATTCGTCCCGGACCGGTTCGGTCATGCTTCGTGTTCTGGCAGCGTAGCGGGGATCGATTTCAATTGGTGAATGTCGATCTCTCCAACGACATCGCCATGCACAACAAGAATACGATCACCCTCGCGAACTGGCGTGCCGCGCGGATCCGAGCGAGGCCCACTCGACGATCGCGGCGCGCCGTTCAACAGCACAAGCGGGGCCGCGAACGCCCGGCCGGTTGGTATAATATGCAGCGCGAACGCGTGCTGCGATACAACACAAACTTGTTATTTTTCGATCGAATCGCGTATCGTGAACGAACACGTGAAGAATGAGAGCGCATTCACCTCATTTTCTCGCGATGGATGGTGTTCGATATACGCAAAAATACCACCGCCGGCTTTCACGCGATCTCGTTCGGATCCCAGACGACCCAGATTTAGATCGCCGTCTCGCTCGACCGACAAGGTCAACAGATCCACCACGGTCGGAAACGAAAGGCATCCGGAACCGCGATCGCAAAAATCAGCCCCCTTATTTTGGACGGTGGGTGGATAGTGGGCGCGCGCGGTGTGATACACTCGTAGCGAATACGCGAGACTCGCGCTCGGCCGCGCGCACCAGCATATCAATCCGCGTGGCGTGAAACGACCGTTCGGGTGATCCGTCGAACGATAAAGAGACATGTTTTTCCATCAAGCGTGGTCGATCATCGATTTGATACCGACCACATCTTGCGAGCGGTTCATCACCATCATGAGCACGTAAAAAGTTATGACAACAAAAATATTTTTTTGTGGTATGAAGGCACCCTAAAGCTCTTTAAGAGTATATATAGATGCTAGTGCGAGGAGGCTTACCGCAGTCGAACGACGACGCGTCGCACGCAATAAAATCGAGCATCGCGGTGATAGGTATGCAGCAGTATCAAGGTAAAAAAAAGGCCGCCGCGGGATATCTTCAGACACCCGATGAACGGAGACGAACGAGGCTGCCGATGCCAACGAACCGCGGCGATGAACGGAGACGAATGAGGAACCCGCCGATGCCGACGTCGGCATCTGGGGAGGAGCAAAATACGCAGGACGACACCGTCGTCGAGACGGGCAAGGGTAAGAAGGACGGGTCGGGAGAAATGTTCAATTGGCTTCGTAATGATGATGAAGCTGCAGCTGACAATGACAGTGAAGGCGAAGGCGACGAGCTTGAAGAAGAAGAAGGCGACTGCCTTGAAGAAGGCGACTGCCTTGAAGAAGGCGACGGCCTTGAAGAAGGCGACGGCCATAAAAAAGGCGACGACCATGGAGAAGGCGACGACCGGAATGCCAATATACAAAACCAGAAAATTTTCCTCGAATTATTATTATCGAAGATGAACACTTCCGGTGGTATTCCGGAAAAGGCAATAACATCACCGTGCGCGCTGAAGCAGTATTACAACTTCACGTCCATTAAGCCCAGTGCTCTTATGGGACTTCCCGCTTTGGTGTTGCAAAAAAATCTGGAACAGTTTTTAAAAGCGATGCACGAGTTCGACGAAAAGCTGCACACGAAGATCACGCAAATGGAAGCGAATTGGTTTTTCGAGAATGCCGAAGGGGCCAAATTAGATCTCGCGGCCGAAATGGATCAAATACTAGCTCCAATCTCCAGCCAATGGGCGGAAGTTAGGTAATTCTGTCCGCGTCTTCCTCGACTATACTTTCAGCATGCCCGATTGCCTATCGTCTCTAACGCCACGCTCGCATACGCAGGCAGTTGGTGACGTATTGCAACATGCAGATGATGACAATCTTACGAACTAAGACGTCCGCCGAGGCCGTGAACGCATGCGTGTGCATGCTTCGCGCGTTTGGCTGCGCGACGGAGGTACGTGATAGATTGTCCGCCTTTATTCGATTGCAAGATTTTCAATCGCTGAAAATAACCACGCTGTCGCCAGGACCGCGGAATTTTAATGTTATGTAGCATGGTCGCGAACGCGATGGCCATGCGTGAGATCTTGCCGGAATTGTTTTTATGCACGGCATTGACGATCGAGCAAGATGTCGATACTGGCACCGACTTCGAATTACGACACGAACTATTTGAGCAAACGAGAACATTATGTCTCGATCTCATCGGGAGCATCGGCGAAGCGAAGCGTGGAGCGAATGACACCGAGGCTTTGCGGGAGGCGAATGATGCGCACAAGCGCGCGGGATGTCTATTGGCTTTCAAATTGCTGGAGACTTGCGGTGAACCACCATCGATGGGGAGCCCAAAAGCACGCATGAACGCCGTTATGATGCGCTTCGCCGAACGCGGTTCCGAACTCGCCGTACAATTCGCGACGATCGATTCGATCGTAGAAGAGTTGAAAAAGTGCGCTCTGATGCGCGGTAATGTGGTCGCTTTCGGGAGCGACGCGGGTCATGCCGAACAGAGGAAATTTAATACAGAACGGCACATGTACAAAAAGGACCCGGCGGTGGTGCACTCCTACCTCGACGTCTTGCAACAATGGTCCGACAGAATCCAAGACGCGGTACGTCGCATCTCACCATCTTCTGTCGCAATTCCACCCGATTTCGCGTGTGCTTATTGAGATTTTCTCTTTGAATGAATTTGACAGGCAATGGACGAATACAAAATATACGCGGAAGCTAAAAAGTCGATCCCGGCGGAAATCGCCAATCAGACGCGGCCGTGCGCGGACTCCGATTACGTCTTCGCATGTTTGTTCTCGCAGTTACCCGCGCTCTTCGCACCCGCGATGGCGTATCCGTCGTGAGAAAAAGAGAGGGAGAAAAACAGAGCGTGAGCGTCGCGCGCTCGAGTGGCGCTATCAAATTGCTCGACTCGATTACGCGTGACACACGCAAATTATTCGGGCGACGTGGAAAAGCGAGCACCCGCGAATCGGAAGCGATGCGCGCGGAAGACGAATAGCGAGGCAGGCTCAAGTTCCGTGGATGAAAAAACGGGACGGTGAAAATACACGACAGAAATATGATCACGCGGGCTCGAGCTTGCGAAGTGTGCAGGATTCCATCGTTGACACCCACTAACAATCATATCATACAATTTATCGCGTTTTGCGTTTTGTTTATGTGAGCTTCTTCTAGCATATCGGCGACATCATCTACCTCGTCTTCGTCCACCCCCCATTCCGTAAGCTTAATATCGCGTTCAGAATCGGACGCGTCGTTGCTCAAATCGGATACGCTTGCGACTTCACAGCTCTGTACACCCGCGTGTTTGATTATATCATTTGCGATGTTTTTGAAACTCTCGCTGCTTTTGGACATGCGAATGCGAACACCCAGCATGACATGCGCGGCCTTCGCGTTTTCGTCGAGCGATCGAGCAAGATAATACAGACACTTGAAGAGAGCACTGTTCTTGCGAAAGTGATTTGCCGGCATCTTAATCAATAAGTGTTTTTCTAGTCCGTCGCCCCCTTTTTTCTTCGAGATTCGTTGTCCGCCATTAAATTGCGCTTGCAGTATTCGTCGCCATATTTTCGACCTCGCCGAGTTACGCTCGGTCTTTCTCGGCGGTGGTGAATGTAAGTATTGCGACGACATCAACACCGGCGCAAGCGGGCTAACGATAAAATGAGAACGACGGATCGCTCGCGTATTTATATCTCTCAAAATATTGAATGAAATACAATACATTTATGTTCTAATAAAAAACGACATTTGAAAAGCTACATACGCGATCCGCCGCCGAGTAGTCATTCTAGTTGCGCTCACTTAGCGCGATTCCGCCGTAAAGCTTCAGCACCGCCCCATTCCACTCCCGGATATCCGTCGGCAGGTGTCGATCGTTGAGCACAAAAGATTCCGAATGAAAATTGTCCCGCCCCGACACGGTCTCGGCGGCGAGGAGTTCAGCGTCGCGATCGCGTCGCGGTACTCGGGCTGTCAGCGCGTGTTTGACGGCGTCGGATATTTGAAATAATCCACCGGATCGATTCAGCAAGAGATCACGCAAACCCTCGATATAAGCTGAAATCCATGCCGACACGATCTCTCGACGCACGAAGTGATCACTCTCGTAACTTTCGGCCGGCAGGCCCATCATCTTGCTCGTCAGCATTCGCGACGTGCCGGTTACCAAATCCCTCTCGCCTCGCAATTTGCAGAGTTCGCGCGCCAATCTGACGTTCAGACTCATGGCGTAAGATCGCATGTTGGGCGTCAGGAGCAGTATGATCGCCAGTTGTAAAAAACGATAACCAAACTTTCGAATGCCGTCCGTGATACTCTTCGGCGCGAGTATAAAAGCGCACTCCGATCCCGCATTCCGACCAGTGCTGGGAGGGGGCACCAACCGAGACAGGCAAAGCTTGAACAGAGTGAAAGTGAACCCCCTGCGATCGCAAAAACAAATCAGTTTCGATTATTATGACAAGCGAATGTGAATAAAGCGCGGGTCGCTCACCTCCACCGCTGCACGTACGAGCCGGGGACCAACGCCGTCGGAAGCAAAGTGCGTAGACACAAGTCGAAAAGCTTCTTGTTCAAGCACCTGGGGGGCGCGGTGACTCTCGAGGTGTTCAGCAGCCGCGCCGCCGTCACGCACGCTCCCGATTCGAGTATGTCCCAGAAGCCGACCCGGCCCACAATCTCGTCGTGAACGCGATCGGCGAATTCGAAGAGCGCCTCGAGATACCGTCGATACGCGTAAGCATCAAAGAACGCGTATTCCCTGCGCGCGTCGCCGAGTTGTCGGGTATCATCCCAATGAATCGAGCATTCACAAGCTTTGCAGGCAAAGCTCGATTCCTTCGCTGCGCTCACCTATTCGTGGTAGGGTTCTCCGCGTTCCGGACCGGAAAACTCGGGACGTTGCTTTTATCGATACTCTGAAGAGCCGAAAGGTTGCGATGGTGGCGGTCCAGAGGATTCGTCAATCTCTCGCGGTGCGTTCGAAGGAACGCGGCCAACTCGGGCGCGATTAGCAATAGATACTTCCCCGATCGCGCGCCGCGGATCGTCTCGGCGAGCTTCTCGAGCATCCCGTCCAGCGGTATCGTCTCCGCGATTTGCAAGGTGTACGGATGTCGCAATCGATTCGCGAAAGCCGAGTGCGATGCGCGTTCGATTCCCAAGATACGCGCGACGGCCAGCAGGTCAAAGAGCTGTCGAAATTCGGAGAACGCCTCGCCCTCAAAAAATCCGTACTCGTAGGCGCCGGCCGTGTCGAGGTAGCAGAAGGAAAGGCGCTCGGAGGGCGACAAAATTAGATCGCGTAGCCGGTTCAAACTCGCCGCACTCTCCACATCCGGAAGCTTCTCGAGCTTGTTCAACCGCATCCAGCTCCGAAGAAATCTGTTTAGCGTAGTCATGCTCGGCATCAAGTCGATCACGTCCCGGAATCACCCGGTTCTCCGATCGCCATCAGCGACGTCGGTAACGAGTCGTCTCCAGAGCTCGTCCACCAGCTCATCTGAACGATCTCCGAAAACCAACTTCGAGTTGCGCAGGAGATCGCGATGATCGCCCCATCGCAGCGGTACCCGCAAATTTTCTAAATACCATAAAATCACGGAAGGCGAGGCCGAGCTCAGTAGCGTGCTCGTGAGAAGCGCGTCCCCCAACCCGCCGCGATCCGAAGCCTCCTCTGCAAAAAAGGAGCACCGCAGAAAATCAATCGTCTCTGGCAAGACGAGTTGGTTGACGACGGTTTTGAATTGTTCGCGAGGAGGGACACTCACCTGTCGTTTCCGCCGCTAGAGTTAGATTCCACAGCAACCGTAGCGTGCTCGTGGTCTCCGCGAAGTTCAAATCGGCGGCTATCAGCACTTCCGCCGCTCGTCTGACAAAGTCGAAATCCGAGTGGTCATGCCGGGTTGCGGCGAAGTCGGTAATAAGTTCGGGTCGAGTCGACAGACAATATCGATCGCGTAAGGCGATGATCACCTCGATGTTCGCGGAGGAGCACGCGCCGATAAAAGCGGCCGTCGCGAAGTCGCGAGGAGAATCCCGCAACACGTTCAATCCGAACCGCGAGGTGCGCGTCGTCGTCATCACCGCGCGCCGCGCGACCTCGAATATCGTAAGCGCCTTCGTGCTGCGAGCGCCGATCATCACGAACGTCTCAAAAAGCGGATCGGCGTAGACGGCCGGCGCCGCGGATTCGTACGAATTTCGCTGCACGGGCGCGGCGGCGAGAATTCGACGCGCGACTTCTCCCAACATGCCGTCTCTCGACCGAAGCGCCAATTCGCTTTCGGACGACGGCGACGGCGAGCCTTCGTCCGAGTTCGCCGCCGTCAGCGGATCGTCGCTCTCCAGACACCAGCGGTAAACCTGCTCGGCGCAGACTGCCTCCGTTAATCGATGGCGCCGCTCCGAGAGACCGCAAATATCAAAATACCCGCAAGCTCGAAGATGACGTACCACAAAAGTCGCCTCCCGCATTTCGCTTTCATCCTCGATCGCTTCCACGCTCGCCAAGTATCCCAAACTGAAAAGATGCAACGGCGGTCGGGTGGTGCGATTTTCAGCCAACGCCCGCATGATGCGGGGGCTGGCGTAAACCTGCGTAAGGCGTAGAAGGTGGTTTTTTGAATAACGATCGCAGCGCAACATCCGCTCCAAGGTCAACGTCGAAGATAAGCTCAGATATTCGGCGAGATTCACTCGTAGCTCGAGCTCGCGTTGAAAAGCCGCGCCGTTCCGATTGGGATGCCCCCACCGGACGCCGAAGCGGGAATTTTCTCGAGGGCAGTAAAGACCGGGAGCGTGCAGCAAACGTCCTCTTGCGTACGAGCCGACGAGAAGCTGGCGATTTCGCCCGTTGACAAGCCGAAACGCCCACTTATTGACTGAGGCGAACATGAAGCATTGTCCCACGGACAACAACTTCAAAATATCCGGAAGTATCTCATCGATGGCGCCGAGGGTTCCCATCGAATTGTCGCACGAGCGACGGCGTCGGTTTGCCAATATCGGCGCGAGCACGGCTTCGGAGGCTGCGGTGAAAGCGGGTTGCATACTGGTGGTGAGGCGATGTTATAATGGAAGATGCTTCGGACCTCTCAAATTTAAAGCAACACTCACGACGCGCACCGAGGCTATCTGTCGCGTTGTCGCGTTGTCGCGAGGTTGCGACCTCGCAGGGTCGCGCATCGCAGAGTTGCGCGACCCCGCGACGCATCGTTGTTCATATATTTATATATATACACACACGCGTGAGCATGTTGTTCATCGCGGATGGCGACACGGAATCGCGGCCACCAATCTAATCGATCATGCGTGTGAGTCTGTAAGAAAACCTTTGTGCAGTATATATAAGTATCGGCGAACGTCGCGACAAGTCGTGCAGTCACACCGCGCGAGCGCGGCGATCTCCGAAATAAATGCCACATTACGCGCAGATGCGCGGTACAGCGTTACCGCAGCACAAAAAACAGAAAGACGACTACGGTCCCGAAGATTACAAATTTTCACAGGAATCCGATAACCAGTGCGCCACGGTGTTCAAAATCGTGTTCGCCATCGTGTTGACAATCGTTGCCGCCACCGCTCTGGCTTTCAGCCTCTACAATTACAATCACAAATCTCACGACGGCGTCGCGGGTTTGCCCGGACCTCCCGGTGAATCTGGATTTATCGGGGGAACGGGGGAACCCGGCGTCAAAGGAGAGACCGGTCAAATCGGCCCTCCCGGCGCTACCGGCCCCCCTGGCGCCCCGGGTGCCCCGGGCCCGAGCGGCGTCGCGGGCATGCCGGGCTCCGCCGGTGTTGTCGACGAGACCCACGCGCACGCTCTCGGACAGCTGCAAGTCGAGGTGGAACGCCTGAAGCTGCAATTGCATCGCGAAGGAGTTTTCATGCATTCCCACCTCGACAATCAGACCCATTCGCCCGTCGGTGGTGGCGTGGATGCGGGAACCGTGCACAACAGCAGCGTCAGCCATCGCGAGATGCACGAGCTCCAAACCATGCGCCAAACCGTTCTTAATTAAAACTTTCGCTTTAAACGTACGGTATGTGCTGAGATAAGCACAGTAATAAGTGTGATAGGGAAATACGACCGAGTGCCGGCTCGAACAAAAATAATGCCAGATGATAAAGATAGGCAGGTTGTACTCTTTGTTTTTTCAGCACTGATAATCTTTCTTATAAACAAATACTGCTGTTACTTATAACGGAATATACCGGAGTTTTTGCTTGGCTGCCTAGAAGCTTTTCGGACCTCGCCAGAGTCCTCGTCAGTAGGCTTGCAGAAACTAATAAAAAAGTCAACTGGCTATGTCTTATGGTACGGGGGACCAACTGTTTCACAGCTGGCATATGCCCCAGTTTCCCTAGAGTAATAATAGACTGTCTCGAGCCATGGGCTGTCATAATTTTTAATACTCTAGTACCACAGCAATAGGCAGTAAGCAACTGAGGGGTAAAAGAACTGTCAAAATAGGCTCACTGTCTCACGTAAAAAGTTCTGAAAAGTTCCCACGAGCACGTAATACAAATTGAAAATCCAGCCCACACTGTCTTACGTAAAAGTGCCACAAAAGTTCCCACGAGCACGTAATACAAGCCGAAAATTTCAGTCCACACTGTCTTACGTAAAAGTGCCTCCAAAGTTCCCACGAGCACGTGATACTGCCCAAAAAAATAGATACGTGAAACACTGAAGACGGTTCTGATAAGCAGTTTTTCAAGTTTGTGACAACATAGATATGGCGCCCCAGAAATATAGGGCAAGGCTACTCCAACAGTGCACAAGTATGTGAATACTTGTCCTTGCGAAGGCCTCGGCTGCCGTAAATATGAGGTCATAACCTACATCGACTGCTACACAGAAACCGATTCTACACAGATAGCCCCAGTGCACTGGCCCGAAGGCCCCTCATTTCCCACCACCGCTAGTGGCAAGCCCAGCACGGCCCCACCGAACACCGTGTTGCATCCCACCCGACCCATTGCTTGCCCCCCCCATCTCTTATATTTACACTCAAAGTGGATCATAGCCGAAGACCTAGCCTCTCCAGGTTCCTGAAAAGCCGGTGCCAGAAGCCAGGAGGGGTTCTAGCCACCATTTTCTCCAAAGCCTCAAAGAGCCAACCACGGGGGTACTTCTGCCAGTAGAGCTCCCGAAGAACATCGACCACAGCAGCCGCCTTAAGTCCGTCATTGGAGCAGTGCCTTTCCACCCGATAAAGGGCATTGAGGGTGCTCGCCATCTTCTGAACCCGGCAACAGTCAGAGTCAAAGGAGACAAACGGGAAAAAGATAAGTTGTTCCCCCGTTGTCACCCCAGCAAGGACATTCTTCATAGTCATTCTCGTGTCAACACCACCCGCCGAGACGGTCAACTGCATCCCACAAAAGACCCAGGATAGCCCTTCTGAGGTTTGTTCAACCGTCACTCCATCAGGATAGCATTGGTGGACATACCCGTCAAAGATCTCTCGAAGGGATCGCCGGTCTGCCGCCGTGGAGCCGTGTGTCATTGCCAAGAGAGTGCAATCATCCATAAGCCGAGCCCCCAAAAACTGTATGCCTGAAAGACGATTGTCAGCTCCCAAGGATTTCGTCCATTCCATCTCTCCAAACACGCACACGCATTGTGCGAGACCTGGGCTCGCTCCCCCGCCAATCCCGATCCCACACACCTGCCGAACGAGGCACCCCGCCACAAAGAGATAGCCGTTTTCGAGGATAAAGCGGACACCTGCCAGAATATGTGTCGCCTTTAATTGAACTGCCACCCGCCGTGGTGTACCGGCCGAGAACCAACTGACTCCCCGTCTCCCACGAGTCTTTACCAACACACCCCGTTGATCACGCATCGCCTGGCATACGACAAACTCCACCGCCGTTAAGACAACCGACGGTTTTAGTCGGACGTACATTTCCTTTACATCAAAGCCAGCCGCCATCACAGTGTCACCATCCTCCACCGCCTCGCTGAACCGTGTCAATCTCCCCGTGATCTCCTGTGTGGCTGGCACGTTAAAGTGGCCATCAAGCTGTTCGATCAGGAAACACAGGGCACGGCCCACTCGGTTCTGAAGCATCCTGTCAGGAGAGTCAAAACAGGGTACAACCGGCCGCCTCTTCTCACACAGTGTGCCATCCTTGTGTTTCACGATCAGGTAGAGGACCCCGAACGCGCCGTCAAGGAAGAACCGAGCCACGTGGTCCAAACCGGCCAAAGAGAATCGGAACTTCATTTGCCTCACCACCTCCGTGCTTTCCAGTGCCACCCGTGTGTAGTTCCCGCCATCCCGCTCTTCCCGCAGCCATTGTTGGTAGACCTGGAGGCAAACTCCAAAGCCAACCGCCACATTGCGATCAAGTACTCCCCGAGCCAAGCCTCCCATCTTACTCAGCAAAGTCCACAGCTCGGGTACCGTCGGCATCAGTGCTCCATTACCCGCACCCGTTGCCTCACGTTCCGCGTTCGCAGCTGCCCGCTGCACAGCTTCCATTACTGGCCCGCCAAGCTTGTTGAGCATTAAGCCCGCCGCCACTCCACCCTTCATTAGTGTCCGGAAACGGTCAAAGATCTGCCACTCCTCCGAGCATTGTCGGACCCACGGACGGGCTTGTGCTGCTGCGCGCCAACAGAACTTCACGCCCCATTTTTCCGAATAGCACACGCCCGTGTCACCCACCGCCGATCCGAACGCCCGTGATACTCTCGCCAGGCCCTGCTGTGTCACGGGTCTGCATTTCGCTGCTGCCGCGTTTTGGATTAGCAGCACAGACACGTCAAACCTAGCACCCGTCGATCTGTCACGGAATCCCAGAGCACTCTGAGGAGCGAGGAAAGCAAACTTCTTTTTCAGCAGAAGGCAAACAAGCTCAACACCGTCAATCGCGTCCCATTCTTGCCAGTAAGGTACAATCAAGACAATACGAACCGGTTTTCTCGTGGATTTAGCAGAGAAAAGGGCGTGCTCAATACTTTTACGAATATGAAAGAGAGTATAGATCGGGTTTCCAAGAGCGCACACGTGCCACAGAATACGATAAGTGTTGTCAATAGCACCGAAAATAGTGTCCTCAGGGTATGGCGTACAAAAAACGGCACTCTGTAAATTAAAGTCAAGAGGTGACGCAAATAGCTCATCAGACAGCGTAAAGCAAAAAGTAAGGGCGTCCTGTTTTGTATATGGCGTGATCCAGTAGTCCTGTGTAACAAGCCTCGACCAAGCAAGTAAACGTCGTACAGCTGCATAAAGGTGCACAAAGATCGAGAGCTTCTGTTGTCCACAGGCCATGGCGTATGCATCTAGGCGTTTAAGTAATATGACGAACCGCTGCCAGGTGATCTGCACGACCAATCCAGCACAGCCGCAGACGGCCACGAAGAGTACCGCATCGGAAACGTTCTCGATCAGAATAAAGTTCTTGCCGTCCACTGTGCATTTCCAAGGTAGAAGTTTTTTTCGAAGTGAAGCTAGCGAGACGGACTCAAAGTGATCGAGCTGCTGTAGGAAGTCAGAAGTGCCAGACAGTAAAAGATCGGGCGTGTAGTCAGAGTGTCTCGGCGTGTCCTTGAGGGAGCGGTTCAGCGGCGCGAATTTACCAGTCAGCTCAGTCGTACGAAAACAGACGTGTCCGTGTCTACGGGGTAGCTCAGCGTCAGCCCGGCTGCAATTGCACTTCGCATCGTCAATAAAAAGTGAAACAGAACTCAGGTTGCAAAACAGGTTGAGAATCTTCTGCTTTGCAGTTCTTACCACCCGGGTCCGTTGTCGAACGAAGGATCTTGCAGCCCCTTCGGGATACCGCGCGTTTATGCATTGCAAAAGGAATTCTTTTAGCGCCGCCGTGCCTAGGTTCTCTGGAAACTGGATCTTGCAGATATATGACACTCTGAATATGAAACTGTGTGTCCTCCTGGCAATCGCTGCGAGAGACGTTCTGATACGGGCCAGTTTGCTCTGAGTAACAACTGAACCCGCGGCCTGCCACAATCTCACCATTCTGTCGAGGGTGTAGCGTGGAACGCGTTTCCATGCCCACTGCGGTCTCCTCACCAACTGTTTAGCCATCCTGCTGGCCCAAAGATCTGAGTCTGACACTTCGATCGAAAGAAGTCGCAGTCTCGCATTCGACCT